>CM055070.1:44270745-44314063 GCA_029204045.2 Tillandsia leiboldiana
AATGACTAGTATTATAATATTAAAATTTAATTAAATATATATGATCCTAAATTAGATTTTAAACCCTCTATTAAAGGATTTTAAGTATATTGTGTA
The DNA here is from genome assembly GCA_029204045.2 of Tillandsia leiboldiana. Classification (NCBI taxonomy): domain Eukaryota; kingdom Viridiplantae; phylum Streptophyta; class Magnoliopsida; order Poales; family Bromeliaceae; genus Tillandsia; species Tillandsia leiboldiana. The sequence goes on from CM055070.1 coordinate 44,270,842, forward strand.
TATACATATAAGAATGCTTAATAGGGTGCAATCACAATTTTAAAAGGAAGAAATTTTTGCTTGCACCTAATGCATACAAATGCTCATACACCATAAAATATATTAAATTATTGATAGAATATCAAATGATTAGTATTATAAAATACAATATAATATATAACATATGTAATATAAAATAGGGTTAATTGCATACAGCTCCCTATAAACATATCGAATAGCAGATATATCCCTACAAAGTTCAACTTTTTATATTTATCCCTTCAAAAGTCCAACGTTATTCATATATATCCCTCTGGTTTATTATCGTTAGTTCACTGTTCATTTTTTAACAGATTATATGTGAAATGACAGTTTTGCCCTTTCAAAAATATCCCTCCAAAAAATAATACAGAAATATATGAAAGGGTAAAAAAGTAAATTTACCTCACTAACTAATCAAGATTAAGTATTTAACCTATGGTTAACTAAATTTTTCTAACAAAGATAGACGATAGGGATATATATATGAATAACGTTGGACTTTTGAAAGAATAAATATGAAAAGTTAAACTTTGTAGAGATATATCTGCTATTCGATATGTTTACAGAAAGCCGTATGCAATTAATCCTATAAAATATTTAATAATTTTCTTTACTATAAAAATTTATTTTTAATACACATTTTAGAGTCAGTCCAGCAATGTTTTTAGACATGTTGCAAGCTCTAGATTATAGATATACAAAGAGGTAATACAAAACAATCAAACCAGCAAAAAAAAAAAAAAAAAAAAAAAAAAAAAAAAAAGGAATAAATCTTTACTTTATTAAGTCTAAAAAGTTACATATTTACAAGATCCAGGTTCTTTCGCAATTTGTATACTGAGCTCAAGAATTTCACAACTTACATATTAAAGCGCCTGTAAATAACTTATCCTTGCACTGTCACTACCTCTTTCTCATACTTTACACACTAATGAACTAACAAAAAAGTATTACATAGGCCTCAATCACGGATTAGAGCGCGAAAATAAATGGTAATATATATATATATATAGAGGAAGTAAAAGAAAATATCACTACACTTCAGCTATCACAATTTCGTCCGAGGAGACCGACATAGTTGAATGTGAGCCATCTAACCCCTCTCGAGAGAGAGAGTGCGCGAGAAGCAGTTTCACAACATGCCTGAATCTCCTTCTGTATGTCGGGAACTTCGATATGCTCCTTTGTATGCCAACTAACCTGTCGATAAATTTATGGTCAGTGCTTCAGCTGCATCGATGAATCAAATTAGCAATATAGCAATCGAAGAAGCAACGTGATTATTAAACAAAAAGTTAGAAGCTCTTGCTGTTACAAGAAAGCGAATGAGCTTCTAGATCTCAAAAGCAGAAACTCCGATTAGGATGTTCTTGGAAGGTTTCTGATGTAAAAGCAATTAGGGCTCTTATCTGACACTACTCAAACACGGATTCTCAATAGAAACAGAAGGTGAAAATTCCAAGTCTGCAAGTTCTTCTGTTGGATGAGAACATTTCTTTGAATAAGAATTGGAAGAGAACTTATGCAAACTATTCAAAAATACACCGAGTATATGTATGTTCGTAGTAATTTAAGCAACCACAACTGAAACTGAAACTGAAGCATGTTTAATGGTAATAAGTAATACAAAATTAACTACTTATATGTATCAGTTGTAATTTATCATAATTGTATGTACAATCTTAAGTCTGTGATATCACCATACCTTCTGCTAATGGCCTGAATCTGAGCAAGCCTGAGAGCATCTTGAGGGATAGCCGAAATACTACACGATGCACCAGCACTTTGACCATTACCAATACATAGAACTAGCTTTTCCAATAAACTCACTTCCTCCTCCCCCAGTTTCAAGACCTGGATTTGATCCTTCAAAACCATGATAGGGTGAAAGAACCAATCGATGACCCGATCCTGCGGGCGATTGTGATGGTTGACCTCAATACCGCCACTTAGCAATAGTCCGTTTGAACCGTATTTGATAGAGTAGAGGAGAGTGTGGAGGAAAGCATAGGAAGGTAGCCCGAGGCCCACCATTTCTTGGCCACTCCCCTTCGTTCTCAGCCACTCAATTAGGTTAACCGACGTTATAGAGTTTGCATCGATGAGTTCTCTTCCCTTCGTTTCGCATGATTTCATCATATTCTCCCATATCTGCAAAAGAAAAAGAAAAGAAACTATGCCTTTAAGGTGCGACATGTCGAGCATACGACAAATGAACATAAGATCTTATTTCACATTTATCAAAGATTGGCAGATGATTTTTATTTCTCTCCGTATTTGTAGTTCGTGTTGGAAGTTTTGATTGAAAATAAACTAAATTGGTCATTAAAAATTTTCTGGAACAGTTATATTAACTAGTGGATTTTTCATATTTACACTGACGACGTAAGGGTATGTAAGTGGTAATATCCTAGATTGTAACTTACTGTAACTTATTATAAGCATCGCTAACATCGAAAATAAAAAGCGAAGAGTTAATTCGTAAACCAAGCAGCCATAAACTAATGTCATCGCAACGGAAATCATTTGTGTGAAGATGAAAAATAAGAAACAGGAATTAAAGATTCACAAAGTGGCATACCACTCGCATAATTTTAGATGGGTAAAAGATGAACAATATTCAAAAGTGAAATACCAACCTGTACCATTTTCACTTCTTGTATTGACTCTCTAACCGTTCTTGAAGGGGCCAGCTTCGGCACCAACAAACCAGGAGCTCCGGACGAACCAGAAGTGGAGGCCTCTCCTTTGGCGACAGTGGGTCCTACAGAAAACTCTTCTGAGTGAGACTGTTTCCTCTTTCTGTATCGGGGCCTGGCTGGGCAATGAAAAAGCTATTATCGATCACAGATTGATATTGAAAGAAACAAAAAAAAACGCTATTAAAAAGATTGAAGTAATATCGCTACACAAAAGACTCGGCAGCATTTTGTAGAAACAAGAACAATTACTTCGGAAGGATAGACCCTTCTCTCAGATAGAGCCAATCGTTAGTGTACTCATCAAACTCTGAAACCATGGCAACTACAAAAGCGACTCCCCTTTGGAAAGACCTCTCCTGCATTAAGAACCATGTATGTTCGAATGAAGTTTAAAGTTAGAGATGTTTACATATATATACAACTGCAAAGTTATCAATTTACATAAATAAACTTCGTAAATACAGCACATGAATTGCACATGAATTACCTGATAAAGCCAAAATACAGCACATGAATTGCACGACTTTCCAATTAAAAAAAAAGAGATACTTTTGTAAGAAATTACACTTTCAATGGGAAAAATGTATTTAGATGTGCTTATGCCGTGCATTCGTGTGTTAAAGCCACTGAAGGTAAAATAGTACTACTCGCAAGAATAAACAAATCGAAAAGATAAGAATAGGTAATTAATTACCTGATACACAACAACTGAGCTATAGAGTCCGATGAAGATGCTTGAGACGATAGCCAAGAGAACACTTCCGACGACAATGAGAGGCCACAGAAGTATAGCGAGACCAGCGATTGGCACACAAACTGTTTCAAGAAATGGCCCTTCTCTACTTATCAAGTCATGTAGCAACCTCTGCCACCCCTTGAAAAGCATATAAGGGCTCTTTATTAAAGCTATTATGGTGTAAAGCGGCACGTCGACAATTAAGCCGAGAAGAGCAACAAGAATACAACCAGGCACGTACAGCAACCTGCACAAAGTTTTGTTTGATCAACTTCAGTTCACAGATATGGGTATTTGATACAAAAATACATAAATAGTCGGGACAAGCTACTTGATAATTGTTGCTGTTTTTTAAAGAAAAGAGATTTCATTTTAGGATGGTCATTCTACCGGCCAAATGGTAAAGAGGTGATAATTACTTTGTAGATAGCACGATATATGGCATCGCATAGGAAACAAAACACAAAATCCCTCACATTTCTCCAAATTAACAAAGACTAAGACTTAACAATAACAAAATCTCTTGCCGCTATGGACACAATAGCAAATTTTTCTTACGAATAGGGGAAGATAAAACCTACCTGATTGAGTAGGGCTGATGATTAGCAGGGCTCTCGCGAAATTCTTTCAGGTAGAGTGGGTAGGAGTGGTAGCACATATCTGCAAAGTCCCGAACCACCGTGCAACTCCCTCGAATCGTTCCCCAAGTTCCATCCTGGGCAGTAACCACACATGATACTATATGAATCACATTACTAAACGAAGAGATTAATTATAGATTAATTTCTTTACCACAATGGAGTGGAGGAACTTCTTGGTTTCACTATCCTCTCGAAAGGCCTCAAAAGTGGAGACCCACGGCGTAAAGAAGCCATAACCGAGCCCGACTAAGACGCTTCCAGAAATGCTGAGAGCGAGCCATAATCCAAACAATGCCGGCAGAGCAAAAAGGAGAGCGAATTTGAGAGCCGCATTGACACGGTTGGTCCTGTAATAGGAACAGCAATGCGCCTAAAATTAACTGTTCCAGCATAAATGCATACAAAAGTTCTAAGCATAGATGGTAAGTAAGTATTGGACTCTCTTTCACAATCTACTCTCCATTCTTTGAAACAAAAGGGTCTTTGAGTATTACGCATTACACTTTCTATATATGCTGAAAACATCGTAGATATGCATCGGGACTACAATTTAACAACTTAAAAAGAATTCAAAGAAGTATAGAAGAAAATATTCATATTAGATAACACTTTTTATGATGCCAGAAAAAGATCATATATAAATTTACACCGCTTTCAATAAAGCAACTATCTTTAACGAAATTGTGTCTTGGTATCCTAAAAAGGAAGCTTCGAGTTTTCTTCAATAAGAAAAGTTATAGTAAGTCACACTCTCGTCGACACTACTAACTCCAGTAAAATTCTCAGCAAACTCTCATAAAAACAAAGTAAATCAACACCTTACACGATACAATAACACGAACCTAACACGATCTAACATCAACAATGTTACTGAAAGAAGCTAATAGTCAACAAGGCATGAACCCGTCTATTCCGAAAATGACACAACATACTACAACACGACACCGAATAAGAAAGAAGTTGACTTTTTGAGCGCGTAATGTTCTATGACAAAATCAGTATGATCTTACAATTGACAATACTACCACGAATGTCGAACACGAACACGACGCGCTAACCTCAAATGTCACCCCTGGTTCAAACTCTAACTTCCACAAGAACCTACCAATCAATTACCATATTCTTCCATTACAAACTATAACAATCGATTTTTTTTCCCAAAAAAACAGTAAAAATTAAGGGAGAGAACAGCAGCAAGGCAATGAGATGTCTCACTTGATGATAGAGTAAACAGTCCACCCAACATGAGCAGGGAAGAGGCCAAGTATCACCCCAAAATTCCCAATTATAAGAAGCGCGGCCGCAATAGGACCCACCAAAAATGCTGCAACCCAAGAACCAAAAAGACCAAACATAATAATCCTTTCATCAAAAAGGAGCAAACTTTATTGTTGATCAACATAAACCCAACAAAGATAATTTGAAACAAAAAAGGAAAAAATGTATGTAACTTATCTGAACTATGGTTATTTTGTACCTTTAAAAATTTTAATTTTATTATCCAACAATTCATTTACTTCGACTAAGCTTTTTATAATACTGCTATGTCACTTCCATGTAATTTTTTTGTTGAACTTTCTAAATTGTCGTTAATATGGAAGTGACATAGCAGTATTGATGATACGACAATAATTAAGATGCCATGAATTCACATCATCGATATTGAAATATTAAAAACATCATTCTGTATAAGATTAAACTTTTGGAGTGCAACAGTTGTTTCATATTATTTTTGCATGGTATCAGAGTAGGAGGTTCTGAGTTCGAATTTCGCCAGGCTCCTAACATAATTAATTTTTTCCTATTTAATTCAAGTTCACGTCCCGAGTCTATCAAAAAAAAGCTTATTTTTGGAGTATAACGATTATTTCATATAATTTCACAATATTTAGTCAATTTAAATTATGTTTTAGGACTTAATTGTAACTATTTACAAAATTCAAACTAAAAATTGTAAAAAATTAAAATTTGAGGACCAAAACGTCACCCAACTCATAGTTTGAGGGCCAAACGAGCAATTTAGCCTAAAATCAAAACCAAAAATTTCGAAGGATGAATAGTCACATCACAATAGGTAATAGTTCGGATAAATTTTATACATTTTAACCAAAAATTTAAGATAAAAATGCATGAAAACCCTCGCAACTTTATTTAACACACCTTCACAGTTTTTACTCTTCTTTTTTTTCACTGATAATTTCGCCGAATTTAACAACTACAATCACATATTAGCAAACAGAATTAAACAATTAGTATAAATTTAATACAATTTTAACTTAACTAACTTAAAAAAAAAAAAAAAAAAAAAAAAAAAAAAAAAAAAAACTAGAATGCAAAAAAAAATTTAAAAATGAGGGTTATATTTCAAAACGTATTATAATTGAAGGTTCTAAAGAAGTATTGATCGACAAAAATGAAAAACCCAACCAAAAAAAAAGAAAAAAAAAAAAAAATTCTTTCTTGGAGAAAATAAAGAACCTTTGAGGCCTCCGAGGAAAAAAGCGGAGCAAAAGGAGAACACAACGTAGGCGATTTTCAGCGGTTGATTCAGCGAATCCAACGGCGAGGATGAAGAGAGTATCGTCTCCATCATCACGGGGAGAGGAGAGAGAGAGAGAGGAGGAGAGAGAGAGAGCGCGGAGACATGCGAGAGAGGAGGAGAGAGGAGACGAGAAGAGGGAGAGAAATTATGGAGGGGAAATAAAAATAAAATTAATAATAATAAGGGGAAAATATTACTTTCATTTAATTAAAATTAATTATTATTATGAAAGAAGAGAAGTATAAGCAACAACATACTCTAATAATTGAAAAAGAAAAATACTTACTTGTACAATCAAAATTATGTGTATATTTTATATTTTATTTATTTTAAAATTAGATAAATTTTATTGGTTACTGATTACTAATGAAGTTTTCACTTCAGAATATATGGAGTATATATCGTACAGAAAAATTAAACTATTTTAAAAAAATTCCCTCAATTATAGATTATTTTAAAATGATTCTCTCAAATTTTAATTTTTAGATGTTTGATTGCACTTAAAATCGTAAAAAATAATTTTTATTAAAAAAAAAAATCAGTGAAAAAATATTTTATATTTTTTAGTGTTTAATTTGTAGAAAAAAAAATAATTTTCTATCAATATTTTTTGAGTTGAGAAAAATATATATATATATTTGTTTGGTAAAAATAAATAAATGAAGAAAGTTTTCAGAACTTGAGTTTCGTTCTCAATCAATTTTCGACCAAAAATTAAAATACATTATCTTTTATAAAAATAATTTTTTTTAAAAAAAAATATTATTATTTAAAAATAATTTTTACTGTATTTTACGGCCAACAAAACACACCCTTAACTTTTGACCATTTTCGTCAGCTACATTGCAAATAGCTCTATAGTTGAGGGGGTTACCAAACATTTTAACAACATAGTAGCGTAGGAATATGGGCGATGCTAGGTATACACCCGTTACGAGTGTACATCCTACACGTCACCTTATTCTGGGGTGGGTATTATTTTATTCGTCACATCGAGTGACGAGTAAAATTCACTCCATCCCAAAATAAAATGGAGTGTAAGATATATACTCCTAAAGAGTTGTATACTTATATATATACCCATTTTTAAATATTTTATTCAAGCAAGTTGAGGCTTTTAAAAATATTGCCAGCACTGGTGGTGTATGTATGCATACACTTCATGTGTGGTATCTTAATATTTTATGATTAGTATTTTAAAATTAACTCAAAGGGCTTAATAATGTTGATCGAAAACGCTAATTCAGATGCTTCGATCTAATTTAATTCATCTGAACGTTAGATTTATTATTGAGTCTTTTTTATTAGATTTATTGTAGACTACAATTCTATTTAATTTAATAGTTTTTTAAATCTATTATTACGTGACGAAAAATTTTACCTATTTTAATCAATAAATAACCAGTAGTCCTCTCCTAACACCTGCATATCATTTGTGGATCGAAAGTACTAACCAACTATCTCAAAAATATGTACTCATAGAAAGAGCGCACATCTATAATACTTCACGAGTTTCAATCTGACTCAACTCATACGAACGTTAGGTCTATTATTAAGTCTCTTACCGCTAGATCTAGATCTACTGTAGATCATAATTTCAATCAACTTATTAGACTTTCCTAACTCAACGTATTTATATTTTTGACTTATTATCATAGAATAAAAAATTAAATTTATTTTAATCAATAAACTATGAGAGAGTTGAAATTCAATGTTCTACGTAGAAGTTTGACTATTTTGTATTCTTAAATATAAAAAAATAATATTAACGGACGCCAATTAACCACTTTTGGTGCACATTGAAAAATCAATTTTCAGAATAAAAAACATATTATATATTAAACACAACATATAAAATTGAAGTATTGATAAGTAAAAAATATTAAGTTTTGAACACTTAATTATTTTAATGTTGGTTTTTGAAACTACTTGATATACACTTAATTTTATTTTCAAAGCATATGATTCCACGATGGGGTGTATAGTTGAATGGTTCTTCATAGATTTTGCCTTTATTTTTCCATGGTCAACTTAGCTTAAAAATGTGCTCAATAAAACATGGTTAATGGTGTATTAATTTATACACATGAATGTATAGCAAAATATTAATTTCAAGTAATATTTTTGGAGGCAATGTTACTTTCTAATTCTTTTCCTTCATTTGTATAATTAAAAGCAGTAGTAGTTTTAAGTATTTGAATAAAATCACTCCATTTTTACACATGCCCAATTTCTCCTCATATTATTGTTTTTTTTTTATTATTATTATTATAAAAACACCACCCAGTGTCACATCATATATAAATGAGCAATATTATATATATATTTTAAATAGTGTGTATATCACATATTTCATTCCATCCAAGGACTAACTTATCGGTCACTTAGAAATAACCGGTAAAATTCATTTTATTTTTGAATGAATAAGATGTAAAATATATATTCTATTTGAAATATATATTTAGCATTAATCTATATAAATTCACAGTTAAAATGAGATGAGTTCGACGGTTCAGAAATAGTTAGGAATAAATTGAACAACGAAATAACTTATGCCCCAAGCACAGAAATTCAAAACTTAATTGTGCTGACGACTCTTCTTTCGCAATCTTCATTTCGAACCAAACGATTATCAAATATTTTTCTGATGTTATTGTGATCACGAAGTCAATTGTGGTGTGTGCACATATATATATATATATATATTCTTTTACTTACGTGTAAAGATTTATGTAAGCTACGCAAAGAATATTAGCTACGCAAAGAATATTGTTCTCTAATATAATTGCCTGTTACTATGTCAACATTTGACTTCATATATACTTGAACAGATCAATTAACCAAAATATTTAAATCAAATTATTTTTATTAGCGTGTCTAATTTTTTATATTTTTAATTATGTACATAAGTTATTCATGATATAGCACTTGTTTCATATTTCTGGCACCAATTGTAATTTCTTAATAATAATAACTCGTTGGTTCAAACCATGGTTCAAATACTTAAACTTAATTATTATTATTACTAGAATGTCTGATCTCTTAAATTTTTAATCACAAATTAATTTTCATTCAATATAGGATTACTTATTGGGGCATTACCTTTATAATCCAAATGAAATTTGCTTTTCCTAGAAACACTAAATTCAAAATAACTCAATCATGTTGCACAAATTCTATTTGCTTTCGATAGAGCTTTCAAATCGACGATCGAAATCGTTAAATAAACAAACATCTCATATACATGTTATATCAAATTAAAATAAAATATCTATTTTTATAAATTCAAGATGAGAATTTGATCACATTGAAAATTAGTTTACCTCCAAGAACTAAAAAGGTCTAACTAATTAAAACTTTTAAAAAATATAATATATAGTATATTATATTTTTAATTCCTTATATAGGTAAATAAATATAACTAAATATCTCGTTAGTTCGTAATGGTAAGTGGTGTAACGGGCTTTCGGGTCGGGCCGGGGCTGGACTTGGACATGTCCAAATAAGTTTGAAACTTTTGAAGCGCGACCCATGCCCAAAGTTATAATTCAAATACTCAAAGCCTGGTCCATATATGCACCATCGGACCGGGCTTTGTTTTGTTCCATATCCAGTTCCACCTCCACATCCAAGTCAGACATCCTAGTAATAATAACTGGGCTTAAGTGTTTTGATCCAGTAATTTAGATCCAATTGTCTATACGTGTGATTGGGTTTGGACCTGACAAGGACTTCAGGATATAAACGGAGGAAGTATGTAACACTCCAATAGTCCCATATCATATGGGACCACACATTTTAATAACAATAATTGAGCTTAAACATTTTAGGCCGATAGTTTTGGCCCAACGATCTATACGAGTGATTCGGTTTAGGCATGACGTTATGGTCTAAACAGGGGGCTTCTAATTAGAAATATAATAAGAGGTCACACACACTATTAATAATAACTGGGCTTAAGTATTTTGGACTAGTAGTTTGAGCCCAACGATCTATACATGGTCGGTGGTTTGGGCCAAACGATCTATACTTATGATTGGGTTTGGGCCCGACGAAGACATCAAGATTTAAACCAGAGTATGTAACACCCCAATAGTCTTGTATAGAATGAAAAAGGTCAAAAGGGATTATGATCGATCCCACATTAAGCGGGAAAGAACTTCTGATTAGAAATATAATGAATTATATATCCTAATAATAATAATCGAGTTTAAGTATTTTTAGTCAGTGATTTGAACTCGACGAGTTAACCAGTTGTTGCTAAAAAAGAAGCAAATGTGGGGCCCAACATGTCCTCAGGGCCAAGTTAGTCAAACTTTTTTTTTTTTTGAGAATAAGGTAGCATGCTACCGCTTCATTCAATGAAAAATGAACTTAGCAGGGAAGAGAGACAACTGGGTCTCGAAAAAACGTAAACAAAAAGAAACATCGAAAATAACAAAAGCAAAAGAAAAACAAAAACCAAAAACCAAAAACAAAAAGGAAGATGAATCCATTATACACAGAACCTGGACCAGTACGACCGAAATAGCCTGATATCGCGGAGGGTTTGACCGAGAGGGCGGCTCTGACATTCGAAGATCCTTCTGTTCCTCTCCAGCCAGCAGAACCACCACGTGGCAGCGATAGTGGTGAGCGCTCTCTTGCCGAAACCACCGCCCTTGTGGGCGTGCGCCTCCCACAATGCGTCGACTGAATTTAAGCTACGGATCTCCAGCTTGTTTGGTAGCAAGGTCCCGAGCAGCGCTTGGGCGGAAGCGCAGGAGACAAACAGGTGGTCCGCGGTCTCGTCGCACCCGAGACAAAGAACACAAGTCGATGGTCCGGTCCAACTTCTACGGATAAGAATATCACGAGTCAGCACCCTCCTTCTAAGAACCAGCCACGTGAAGATTTTAACTTTCAAGGGCGACTTAATCTTCCACAGGTGGACGAAACGGCGGTCAATTACTCCGCTATCTTGCAGAAAGCGATACAAGGACTTAACAGTGTAAGTCCCTGACGCAGTCCAACGCCAGTGGAATTCGTCCCTGGCGGTGTCCGGGCGTTGACCGGCTGAGATCGATTTGAGCAGTTCGATCGCCCCATTTGAACCCGGCGAACCGGGTGGAACGCCCTCCAAAATCTTGGCCCAGTTCCATCCGCTGGGCTCCAGGCAGTCTTTTACCCGGAGGTTCTTGTTGGTAACCTGGTGGAATAGGCCAGGGAATTGGGTCGAAAGACTAGAGTTTCCCAGCCAGATGTCCTTCCAGAATCCCGTGTACTCACCGCTGCGCACCGACCTAGTTGTCCCACATTTGAAGAGCTCCCTCGTTCCCACAACGCTTTTCCACCAGAATGAGAACGGCTTGAACACGGGACCTTCGTTAAGCGGTCCTCTGCGGCGATAGTAAAGGCCCTTCACCAAAGGCCCCCAGGTGGTATGATCAGCGCCGAAGAATCGCCACCACCACTTCGTAAGAAGCGCTGTGTTCAAGCTTTCGAGGTCCAAGACCCCTAGCCCCCCGTCCTTTTTGGATCTGCAAACGATTTTCCAGTCCACGAGACAGCTCCCCCCGGTAACAGCGCTCTGTCCTTTCCAAAAGAATGCTCTACGCAGCGAGTCGACACGCTTAAGGAACCAGACCGGCGCCCTGAAGACGGAGAGGTAGTATAGAGGGAGGTTCGTGATTACAGAATTAACCAAAATTAGCCGTCCCCCCTGCGATAGCAACTTAGACTGCCACCCTGTTATTTTCAGCTCAATTTTGTTGAGGATTAGGTGCCAGTTATCCTTCGGGATGGGGCCCAGTTGGAGTGGTAAGCCCAGGTACTTAATTGGTAGCGACCCCAGCTTACAGTCCAGCAGCGCCGCGAGTCTCTCCCCTTTATTGGAGGCCCTGCCCAGATAGAACAGTTCCGATTTGGCCCTGTTGATTTTAAGGCCCGAAGCCCACTCGAAGGTCTGCCAGAGGAAGCGGAGATTCTGGACTTGTCTGGCTTTCGCCTCACAAAAGAAGATAGTGTCGTCAGCGAATTGGATGAGAGAGGTTTTCGCCTGGTCGGTAGGCCCAATCCCATGAAGCAGATTGTTTTGAACAGCCCGATTGGTCATTCGCGCTAGGCCTTCTGCGACCAGCAAATAGAGGAAAGGCGAGAGCGGGTCCCCCTGGCGAAGACCTCTCTTCATTCTGAACCACTTGGTGGGCGCGCCGTTTACTAGGATGGCGACTTTGCCGTTGGAAATGCACTGGTCGATCCATCCACACCACTTCTGATTCGCGCCAAGGCACCGAAGTATATGGTGGAGGAAGGCCCAGTTAACATGGTCGAAGGCCTTCTCAAAATCTGCTTTAACGCCTACACAGTCGATGCTCTTGCGCTTCCCCCAGTTAACCAACTCGCTTGCTGTGGCAAAGGAGTCGAGAATATATCTGCCCTTGACAAAAGCAGACTGCGTAGGGGAGATGATCCTATCGAGTTCTTTGACAAGTCTGTTAGTCAGAACCTTAGAGATGATTTTCTGGATACAGTTGATGAGGCTGATAGGTCGAAATCCGTTGGCAGAGTTGGCGCCCTCCGACTTGGGGAGCAGGCAGATGTGGGAGTAGTCGATCGGCCCAGTGTTCAGGGATCCGCTGTAAAGGTCCTCAAAGATATTAAACAGGTCCCCCTTGATCACGTCCCAAAACCTCTGATAGAACGCCATGCTGAAGCCGTCTGGACCCGGCGCTTTGTCCCCGCTCATCTGGAAGGTAGCCAGCTTGATCTCCTCTAGCGTAAAAGGTGTAGTGAGATGTTCCTTGCTCAGCGCAGAACTGTCAGGGAAGAGGTCACTCCAGTCTCCAAAAGGGGTGTGGGGAGGGCCTCCTGGCGCGAAACGATCTTTGAATTTACGGTAGAAGTAATCCCCCTTCTCTTCGTCAGTGACGAGGCAGTGCCCCTCATCTTCAATGTTTCCGATTCGGTTGGCTCTGCGCCTCCCATTGGCCGTAGCGTGGAAGAATCTAGTGTTGCCGTCTCCTTCCTTGAGCCAGTGTTGTTTGGCTCTGGACTTCCAGAGGATCTCTTCCTCACAAATGACTCCCTTCAGTTGGTTCTTGAGATCCCCTCTCAGATCCGCTTCGCTGCTAGTCAGGCACCGGTGCTCTTCCAAGGTGTCCAACTTATGGATCGCTTTCGATAAGGCCATAGAGGTTTTAGTGATGCTATGGAAGCTGCTGGAGCACCATTCTTTGATCCGTCTGCGGCAGTGGCGGAGCTTCGCATTGAAGGTGAGAATGCTTCCTTGTCTTCCAAGTTTGGGCTCGACTTCGTTCCACCAGCCTGGTACCAGCCCGACGAAGTCAGGCCGAGTTAGCCATACTTTTTCAAATCTGAAATTACAAGCCTTGCGCGGCCCCCGCGCAGTTTTCAGAAGAAGGGGAAAGTGGTCTGAGGTGATACGCGGTAGTGCCTCGACCGAGGAGAAAGGGAAGGCGGCGTCCCAGCCCGTCGAGATCAGGAAGCGGTCCAGCTTTGCCATGGCGGGGGTTCGCGTGAAATTAAAATATGCATTTATTTTACGCTCATGTCAAAAGTTTTTACTTTTGCTACTGCTTTAGTAAGAATTGCGAAAAGGTTTATAGTAAAAATTATTTTTATATTTTTGAGTAACTCTACTTAAATAATTCTCTTATAAAAAGTTTGACTAATCCTAGTCAAACTTTTTATAAGAGAATTATTTAAGTAGAGTTACTCAAAAATATAAAAATAATTTTTACTATAAACCTTTTCGCAATTCTTACTAAAGCAGTAGCAAAAGTAAAAACTTTTGACATGAGCGTAAAATAAATGCATATTTTAATTTCACGCCACAGCAAAAGCTCTAGAATTATTTTTTCCAAAATATTTGATCATTACTTTGAAAAGTAAGCAAAGTATACAATGGAATTGGACTTTGGGAACCATATTTTAACACATTGCAGTGTGATGTTGGCTTCAACCCAATCCCAAAGGTTTAGCCCATTTAGGAACAGATAAAGATAAAGAGAAGCTTACTCTTCATAAACTGGTAGATCAACCATTCACATCTTGAACTTTAATTAAAGTTTTTAACATTTTGAATGTTTTCATCTATGGAGAAGCTAGAAGCACTTTCTATTGGGGCTAATTGTAATGATCCGGTCCACTAGCAATAATAATTCGTTGGGTCCAAAGCACAGTCCAAAATACTTAAGTCTAGTTATTATTACTAGTGTACATGTCTCATATAAACCCAATCACAATTTCATTCACATCCGATGTAGGACTATTGGGGGCATCACAGACTCCTCCCGTTTAGATCTGACGTCCTCATCAGCCCAAACATACACAGCAGTCCAAGATCATCAGGCGATGTGAGACTCGTCTCGTTAGCCCTGTCATCTAGACCCAGGCTCAGCCGAGACTCGCTGCACACTTCCGGCTGGTTATTGGCTCTGATACCAAATGTAACAATCCGACCCACTAGCAATAATAACTCGTCGGGTCCAAACCACAACCCAAAATGCTTAAGCCAAATTATTATTACTAGTGTTCATGTCTCATATAAATTCAAATTATAATTTCATCCACATTCGATGGGATCTATTGGAGGCGTCACACTAATATATCCCACTCTTCCTTGAAGCATTGACAAAATGGCTTTTATATTTTGGCCACTTCTAACGCATTAGGTGTCATGTCTTAGTTTGGCGTTTGCTTCAAGTAAAATGTGAAAACTACTGCAAAAGAAAATTTATTCCAAGTAACTTCAACAAAAACATGAAGAGTCCCCCCATCTTTGTCAATAGCAGTGCTGGTTTTATGGGATACTGATTGTGCCATTGCAGCTATAACATCCCATCTTGTTTTGTAATTTCAAAATATGTGGTGTTGGTTATGTATTGGCTTCGATCGTATTAAATTTGAGTTGTAGTTTTAGCTCTTTTTGGAGTATATTACCTGCAATGAGAAAGCGAGATAAAATAATATATATTTTTTATTTCCGTAAGTGATGATACGTTGTTCGGTGAAAATAGTTATTTTGTATAATTTAATATAGTATCAAAATAGGAGGACATATGTTTTTAAAAATACTGTTATCTGACAGTTTAAGATTTTAAAAAATAGCTATTATTTTATATTATTTAATATTTTCAAAAGGCAAAATAACAACCTAGGAGCTCGGATCTTGATTCATAACTTTTTTATTTTTTGTGAAAATAGCATATATATATATGTTTGTCATGAAATTTGCTTTCTTAATCTTTACCCCAAAGAATTTCAAGCCAAATTGGAAGCTCTTTAAGTTGCAATGCCTTTGTCATGCACGTCCAAATCCATCTATAAAGATAGGTAACAAATAGGTTTAATCTATAAGCAATGCAACATATATCATGCAATACTCATACCAAAGTTTCTATGTATTCTCCCTTGGATGCGTGTTCACAAGGAAGAGTTCTCTTAAAACATGCCTTGCTTTCCCCATGAATACCAAACCAAACTCCCTTGCTCCCACAACAAATCCCTACCCACTCTCATTAGAGATATAGCTTGTGGGCACTGCCATGGCTCCTGCCTCCGAAGCCCATCTTCGTCGAGCTCCGACGGCGACGTCGATGACTACGATTTGGATTTCGATACTAAACAAGTTCGTCCCTTCACCATTTTCTTGTAAATGTCTATATTTAGAGCCCGTTTGATCTTACTGTGAGGTGCAGGTATTGGTTGAGCTCGTGGTGTTCTTGCGCAGAAGCATTGAATTGAAATCTTTTTTTTTTTTGAGGAGAAGGTAGTATGGTACCGCTTCATTCATAGGAGAGGTAAATTAGGCAACAGGGGTAGGCAACAAGGCCTGAAAAAAAAAAAAAAAAAAAAAAAACTAAAGAGGAAGAGTAAGCTGATTCCACCACTCCATACAGCCACGAGCTTCCCCAAAAAGATACCCCGCTGTCTTCTTGCTCTTGTCAAAGATCCTCCTGTTACGTTCAAGCCAAATAATCCACCAAACTGAAGCGATCCTCGAGAGCTCTCCATCACGCAATGAGCCACCTCTCTGACTGGAGAGATTCCAAAGCTACCGTAGGGGAGATCCTAGGGGAGATCCTCGAGAGCTCTCCATCACGCAATGAGCCACCTCTCTGACTGGAGAGATTCCAAAGCGCAGCTGCCGTAGGGGAGTAGTTGAGTGTGGCGAAATTCAGAATAGAAGCTTGGATGATGCTTCTAGTAAATGGACACCGTAAAAAGAGGTGGTCGACCGTCTCTGTCTCATCCAAGCATAGTGCACAAATACCATCCCCAGTCCACCCCCTTTTGAGCAATTTGTCTTTGGTCCGGACCTTAGACCTTAAGACCAGCCAGATAAAGATTTTAACCTTGAGCGGGATTTTGATCTTCCAGAATTTTCGGAAGCGAGTATCCGAGACTCCGCCATTCTCAATGAAGAGATAGAGTGATTTGATCGAAAAATTTTCGGATTGAGTCCATCTCCAACGCACGGTGTTCTTAGAAGTTATGATGGGCGTAGCAGTAATAGACTCCTTAAGCAAGGCAACCATTTCAGATTCCATCAGGTTGCCGGAGGTGAACCCCCGAAGGATAAAGCCCCATTTCCACCTGTTCGCCCCCAGCAATCCATAACACTACATTGAATTGAAATCTTAAAACCAACAGTGAAACGTTTGGCAAAGAAATGAAATTTTAGAGTACTCTTTGCTGTCGCTCGAAGTTGACATAAGATTAGAGCTTCTACTTTTGTTGCACGGAAAAGGTGTCGAGCAATTTTGTTCTCTTGTGAACTAGTCAATGAGAAAACAGTTATATAGCTCATCAAATAATTGTACTCGAATATGTAGCACTTTGCACCTTCTATTTCCTTTCCTGATCTCTATTCTCTTAACACTTTCAGGTTATACTCATGGAGATCAGAAACCGAGCAATGAAAGCCAAGTTCATCCCCAGAGACTTCACTTGGTCTCTCCCTCCACCTGCACATAGAAGTGATCTTATCCCTCCCAGGAAGAGGAGATTAATCGGAGACGATGACGATGACAACGACGAAGGCGAGAGCGGCGACGACGAGGCGAGCGAGGCCTTCTTCTCGGTGAAGAGCTGCTTCTCGCGGTGCTCGAGTCGGAGCGCGGCTTCGACGGAGACGTCGGCAGGAGCGGCAACGAAGGTCGACGCGCTCCATCCGCGTACGTTGGAGGAGCTGATGAGATGCGAGGGCTGGCCTTTCGGCCTCTTCCGCCGCTCGGAGGCGGCTGCGGCAGCGGCGCCGCCACTGCCGAGCACGCCAGCGGATTCCTGGATGTGGCACAAGAGGAACCTTCTGCATTACAGTACTCATTGAGTATCAAAGGTTTGTTCATGAGCACCAAACTACTAGTAGTCCAGTAATAAAGTGTTCAGTAGCCCGATATTGAGTTTAGAAATTTGAATATATGTTTGTATTCAAATTTGAAGCACGAATTCTCCCATTTTGAATTTAGTATATATTAGATTTGTAAAAAAGATTCACACGTAAGTTTTCTCCTCAGTATGCATGTAATAATTAATGGCTTGTATAGTAGTAATTTTTACAATTGATATATATATATATATATATATATATATATATATATGAAACTATCAAATTTTTTTCTTTTTTATAGTATATGATTACTCTTTTTGGATGAACGAAACCTTGGTGAATTATACACCCTTCGCAAAAATATAAAAATAAAATGTTGGATATGTTTCGAATTCTCAATCAGCAATGTTTTCAAAATCATCCCATCTCGGATGAAAAGATAAAAAAAAACTGTTAATTTACAGTACGAGAAACCCTATAAGGCGCCGGAAATTTGTTAAATCTTTCTTCGAGGGTTTCAGAGAACATTAATCAGACTCTGATTACTCTAATCCTAAAATTTTCTAAACCTGAAATGATGACACACTTCATGCCTATATCTCTATGTCACAAAAATATAAAAGTAAAATATTAGATATGTTTCGAATTTTCAAATCTTAATCTATTCTCTTTTAATTATCCTATTAAGTTAAGTTTATATTATATCTATTATTTTTAATCTCAGTAAATTTATTCTATTAATATATGGATGTATTTTTTAGAATTAAAATTTTATGAAAAAAATATATTTTGTACATTATTTTAATTATAAAAAATAAATAAAAAAATAAAAAATAAAAGACAAACAAACACACAAGAGCACAGAATTAATGGGTTGGGTTGGGTTGGTTTAGGTTGGCCCAATTAACCTACCATGGAATTGGGCCCCGCTAGGGGCGCGTGCACACTTACCCAACATCACACATATATTTACAAAGAAATACCACAGGAAATTTATTCGAAACTTGTTTTACCATGCTTTAAATTGATTATGTTGGCTATTTTTTCATGCGTTAAAATTATGTTTAATTCTATTTTGTGACAATAACTTCAGAAAATTAATAAGTTGGACGAGTCTAATAAATCGAGTGAGGTTATGATCCACAACAGATCTAACGGCAATAAGTCCAACAATAAACTTACATACAAATAGGTTGAATCCGGTCGAGACCAGTGGACACTATGTCCGTACGTTTTAAGTGAATTGAATATCTATTTCTAATTATTTCGAGTTTTTTAAATTAGCGCCAACGATCCGACACATTATAATATTATTTAATAAAAAAATAAAAAAAAGTGCATTGAAAAAACTAATAGAAAGAAAATGTTACAATGAAATACAATTGAACTAAAGTTCAAGATGAATCCGAACTTAAAAAAAAGAAAAATGCTAGGATTTTCTTAAAAGTCTCCAATTTATTATTCACTGTGTGTCCATCTTAAAATTCAAAAAAGTAAATAAAAATTAAATTTTCGGTCGGAACAATTGAATTTTTGGCCCCGTCCGACCCATAAATACCCACCTGCTACTCTGTCGAGAGATTTTTTAAGAGAGAAAAGTAATATTATGCCTGTTTTGATTATTTTATTAAAAAATAAATTTAATTACAACTATAAAAAAAAATAGATTTTTAATATAGAATATCCAGCTGAATTTTCTTAAAAAAATTATTAAATAATTTTTTTTAAAAAGCTAATAAAAATTATTATATAAATCAGCATCTAATTTTATAATTTTTGATAAATAAACCTTCTAAATGATATAAAATGTACTACTGCTGCTGCTGCTCAGTACTCAGTACTCAGTGCTCACCTGGAGCTATAAAGACGAGCACGAATGGCGTAGCGATCGATACTCCGAAGCATCTTCTTCTTCTTCTTCTTCTTCTTTGGCAAGAAACCCTCCTCCTTATTCCTCCACAATCCCTCCAAGGTCACCAAATCCGCCATTAATGGCCTCCGAAGGCGCCGCCGATGAGGTCGTCCTCGACGCAGCCCCCTTCTTCCGCCTCTACAAGAGCGGACGCGCCGAGCGCCTCCACTGCACCTCCATCGTCGCCCCCGGCCTCGACCCAGACACCTCCGTCCTCTCCAAGGACGTCTCCCTCCACCCCGACTCGCCCCTCCCATCCGCTCGCCTCTACCTCCCCCAAACCCTAGACGACGATGAGGTATCCGAGACGAAGCCGAAGCCGAAGCTCCCCGTCCTCGTCTACTTCCACGGCGGCGGCTTCGTCGTCGAGAGCGCCGCGTCCAAGACCTACCACCCCTACCTCAACGCCCTCGCCTCCAGGGCCCGGATCATCGTCGTCTCCGTCGAGTACCGCCGCGCCCCGGAGCACCCGCTCCCCGCGGCCTACGACGACGCGTGGGCCGCGCTCCGGTGGGCGGCGGCGCGCGCCGACCCGTGGATCGCCGAGCGCGGCGACCTCGCGCGCGTCTTCCTCGCCGGGGACAGCGCCGGGGCGAACATCGCCCACAACGTCGCCATGAGGGTCGCCGCCGAGGGTTTAAGAGGCGACCAAGGGGTCGGGATCGAGGGTTTGATCCTGGTCCACCCGTGGTTTTGGGGGAAGGAGCCGATCGGGGAGGAGACGAGGGATCCGGTGCGAAGGGAGTGGACGGCGAGGCTATGGACGATCGTGTGCCCGGGGACGGAGGGGATCGACGATCCGAGGATAAATCCCATGGCGGAGGGGGAAGCGGGGTTGGAGAGGTTGAGGAAGCTCCCGTGCGCGAGGGTGATGGTGGCGGTGGCGGAGAAGGATATGTTGAGGGAGAGAGGGAGGGGTTACTGCGAGGGGTTGAAGAAGAGTGGGTTTGAGGGGAGAGTTGAGCTCCTTGAGACGGAGGGGAAGGACCATGTTTTCCACCTCCAAAACCCTAACTCCGACGAGGCGAAGGAGATGATGGATCGCGTCGTCGCACTCTTCTCCTCCTCTCATTAATCCCAGGTTACTTTTTTTTATATTGAAAATCAGAGTCTTTTTTATGATTAAAAATTGGAGTATTAATTTGTGTGAACAAAATTAGAAGCTAAATTGTAATTTCTATTGATGTTAACTAGTGAATTATGGAAAGATCGATCTAATGCTTCTATTGCTCATTTAAATTTAAATAATGAATAATTCTATATAATTGTGTTTTATTTAAACACTTCATTGGAAAAAATAATGAGCAAGATTTTGTTATTGGGTATTACTTAGAAATTGTCTTTATCACCTGCCGGGCATATGGCGGAAGTATTTCGCTACGCTAGCAGATTAGCGGCGTGCATAAGAATGCATTCTGCAAAATTCATGCATCTTTACCCGGAAGTGTTTGGTATCGGGTATAAGAGAAATAAGAAGATTATATTCCCCTTATATCCAAACAGAAAAATAGGAGTGAGCGAACAACTATTCTCCCCCAATATCGAATTATTTCGGAATAGGTATGGGAGAACACCGGTTTCCTCCAAAAGGTGGAACAGCTTGTTCCACCTTTCTTTCTCTCTCTTTTTTTTTTTTTTTTTTTTTTTTGATTAATTTTTTTTTTAAAATTATAAGATATTTAAATTTATAAAATTTAAAATTTATTTTTCTAAAAAAATTTAAAAATTTTTAATTTTATTTTTTAATAAATCTAAAAATTTATTTTTTCTTAATTTTTTTATAATTTATTAATCTATACAAATTTATACTAAATATTTAAAATTTTTAAATTTATACCTATTTTTATATACAAATTTTAAAATTTTTAAAAATTTATAAATTTTTAAAAACCAAAAAAATTTTAATAATTTTTTTATATATATAAGTAAAATATAAAATTTAATAATTTTTTTAATAAATATTTTAAATTAAATATTTAAAATTATACCAGTTAAATTTTTATTTTAAATTCAAAATTTAATCCGCTCTATTTTTTTTATTCCTCTTTAGCTTACCAAACATAATTTTTCTTATTCCCGATACAACTCTTATACTAAACCAAATACAAAATTATTTTAATTCCCGCTTATACCTGAACTTATAACTATTCCAGAAATAACCAATTTTTGTTTATACCCGAACCAAACACAGTCTTAGGCCCCGTTTGGTTCGGGGATAAATTTTTGAGGTATAAATTTTTTTATACCTGGGATAACTTGCTATTCCGGAATAAAGAAGTATAAAAGTTAAATTGCGTTTGGTTGAAAAGTTGGTATTCTCTGGAATAGCTAAAATAGTGTTTGGTTGAAATTATGGAATAGTGGAGGATAGTGAAAAAAGAAGATAGAATTTTTTTCAAAATGCCAACTTTGCCCTTATCTTTTTTTTTTGTAGAAAAATTAATTTAAAAATTATATTTAATTTGAAGTAATTTAATTATAAGTAATAAATTATATCTTACCTAAAAAAATAATAATTTTTATTTTATAGTATATTTTAATAACTAACAGCTTATCATGCCCTAACCACATATACTAACAAACAACAAAAACTATCTCATGCATTAACTAAGATAATCATGATAAATGTAAAGCGTAAATCAACCATGTTCTTCAATCATGTTCTGACCAACTCAATAGTCCAATTAAATTTATGTTGTCTTGTGTCAACCACCATCATCCCCTGAATTGAGCCTCGCTACATGATCGTATGGGCGGCGGATCTGTTAGCGAGCCCGGATCGCAGTTTCGACCCTGGGGCGTGATAATTTTGTATGAAGAATCATTACCCATCAAAACCACTCCACCTTCAATAGATTCATATGTGGAAAACCAATCCCGACTGGGACACATATGATAGGAGCAAGCCGAATCCATAATCCAATTATTACTAAGTTTATTTTGATCAGACACTGTGAGAACATATTCCGAACTATTAGGACTGCCATCAGCAACGCTAGCCTCTGCTGGGTTCTCCTTTTTCTGCTCTTGTTTATCCTCATTCATTTTCTTTAGCTTAAAACATTCGGATTTGATATGACTTTTCTTCTTACAAAAATGACATATCAAGTCCCTATGTCGTGACTTCGACTTTGATTTATGTTTACTGATGGTAAAACTCTTTTCTTTGGGCCTCCCTCTTGCAACAAGACCTTCTGTAATACCTTCACTCAAATTACCATTAATCTGCGATCAATCTGTTCTTTTGAAAGTAGAGACGACTTAACATCTTCAATAGATAGAGTATCTCTACCGAAAAGAAAGATTTCAATAAAGTGCTTGTACGAGGAAGGTAAGAATATAACAATAAAAGGACTTCATCTTCTTCCTCAATTTTTACATCTATTAATCGTAAATCCATAATAATCGAATTAAATTCATTAAGATGAGATTTGATAGATGTACCTTCCGCCATGCGTAGCATAAATAATCGATGCTTCAAATATAATTTATTTGTGAGAGATTTCGTCATATAAAGATATTCGAGTTTCAACCATAGAGCCGCGGCGGTCTTCTCATTAAGAACTTCACGTAGAACCTCATTAGAGAGACATAATTGAATCGTCGTAAGAGCTTTGGCATCCAAATCCTCCTTGTGCTCCTCTGTCAATATGCTGGACATCTTCTCTTTCCCCAACAACGCCTTTTGCAATCCCTGTTGCGTCAGAAATGCGCGCATCTTAACTTGCCAAAGTGCGAAACTGCTGGAGCGATCAAACTTCTCGATCTCAAATTTTGTAGACATCTTGAACACCTAAACGAACAATCCGGCTCCGATACCAGTTTGTTATGACAAAAGCGGAAAAGATCTAGTTCGTCGGGCACGAAAATACCAAAAGAGAATTGAGAAAGAAAAAATAAATAAATAAAGCATACAAAATTTACGTGGTTCGGTCGCTGGCCTACGTCCACGAATGAAGACGGAGCAAAAAGTTTATTACTGTCGAAGGTGAAATACAAAAGAAATTTCTCTCTGAAAACACGAAGCACCAAATACACGCGATATGCCCCAAAAAGAAAACCAAATAAATTAGATCTCCAAAGTGCAACATGCACTGCTACTCAATACCTTAACCTTTAATTAGCGCATCGCTAATTATAGCTCCAAGAGAAAAAAAAAAAAAAAAAAAAATCTGCCTGCTCTCTCCGGGATACTATATTATTTTTGGCGACACAAAATCTATCTGAATCGTTAATTCTGAAAGAAAACTGAAGTGGGGATGATAATGCGTTCCGCAGCAGCTTCCACACCCGTACGACACCTACCCACCAAATTCAACGGTAATTAGGGCTTGTTTGGATTCGGTATAGAACTGAGAATAGGAGAGATATTTCACTTATTCTTTCAAACGCATCAGAAATCAATCGGTATAGTTTGTTTCCATACAAGTAGAATAAATAAAAATTACTGTTCTCATTCTTCCCAACCACCCTCTTACTTTTTTTCTTAAATACCCTTTCAAGTCTACCGAGGCACCATTCCTCACCTTATTATTACATAATAAAGTTTGAGGGTAAAAAAATAATTTACCTTAATTAAAATTTTTTATTTTTTTTATTTTTCATTCTTATACCAAACACAAAATCTCTTATCCCTGAAATTATCCCAAACATTTTTTTACACTAGTTCCGTACTTTATATTTATTCCTGTAATAGCTAGTTCTGTCTTATCCCGTTACCAAACGGGTCCTTAAAAAAATTGACTGCGCGACTCTAAAATCCTGATTTTCAAAATCAAGTATAATTCAATCTCTAAATCTCAATTTTACCAAAAAATTCACAAATCTAAAACATACTGTAAGTTTCACGCCTCAAAAATTTCAATCAAATAATATAATAATCAGCACCAACCTCAAGAACAAGGGCGCGCGTTCAGTTGACTAACTCCTCGGATTGCCCCCGCATGTTCTCCTCCACTCCCTCTCAATCTCCGTCACGTTCTCCCTCTTCCTCCTCTTCCTTACTCTCGCATTCTCTCTCTCTTAAGTAGCATTTTTGTTGATAACATTTTACCTCAACTTTATAAAATAAATTAAAAATTTTTCATTTTTATAGTACAGTTTTTTTTTTCTCAAAATAGAAAATAGAAAATGTGAAGTTGTTCCACTAATCAGGTGAAGATGCCTGGATCGGCGGAGCGGTGGTCGGGCGGCCAATCCGAATTTTTTCCAAATATAATCAAAGCGGACATGTTTTAGCGGTGAAAACATCGAGCAACAGTAAAAATCCTGTTTTATTTTAATTTTCTTAAAAAAGTTTGTGAATAAATGGTTTAATTTGTTTTACCAATTATTTGAAAATAATTCGAATTATTACACATGAATTAAGTAACTATATAATAGAATATTTAGTAGTACTAAAGTGTATATGATATTTTATATTTTTACAATTATTTTTGTGGTGCATGCAAAATGTACCTTGCGTATACGCACTCTACTTGCGCTAGTCAAATTATCATTTATTATTACTAGCTACAGCTGCTTAGTACTCGGTGCTCACCGCTATCTATAAAGACGAGCACAAATGGCG
This sequence comes from Tillandsia leiboldiana, assembly GCA_029204045.2. NCBI lineage: Eukaryota > Viridiplantae > Streptophyta > Magnoliopsida > Poales > Bromeliaceae > Tillandsia > Tillandsia leiboldiana. Next base: position 44,296,300 of record CM055070.1, read on the forward strand.
TAGCAATCGATACTCCGAAGCGTCTTCTTCTTCTTCTTCTTCTTCATCCACAATCTCTCCAGGGTCTCCAAATCCGCCATTAATGGCCTCCGAAGCCGCCGCCGACGACGAGGTCGCCGTGGAATTCTTTCCCCTCTTCCGCCTCTACAAGAGCGGCCGCGTCGAGCGCCTCCTCGGCACCTCCGTCGTCGCCCCCGGCCTCGATCCAGACACCTCCGTCCTCTCCAAGGACGTCCCCCTCCACCCCGACTCGCCCCTCCCCTCCGTTCGCCTCTACCTCCCCCAAACCCTAGACGACGATGAGGCATCCGAGACGGAGACGGAGACGAAGCCGAAGCTCCCCGTCCTCGTCTACTTCCACGGCGGCGGCTTCGTCATCGAGAGCGCCGCGTCCCCGACCTACCACCACTACCTCAACGCGCTCGCCTCTAGGGCCCGGATCCTCGTCGTCTCCGTCGAGTACCGCCGCGCCCCGGAGCTCCCGCTCCCCGCCGCCTACGACGACTCGTGGGCCGCGCTCCGGTGGGCGGCGGCGCGCGCCGACCCGTGGATCGCCGAGCGCGGCGACCTCGCGCGCGTCTTCCTCGCCGGGGACAGCGCCGGGGGGAACATCGCCCACAACGTCGCCATGAGGGTCGCCGCCGAGGGTTTAGGAGGCGACCAAGGGGTCGGGATCGAGGGTTTGATCCTGATTCACCCGTGGTTTTGGGGGAAGGAGCCGATCGGGAAGGAGACGAGGGATCCGGTGCGAAGGGACTGGACGGAGAGGCTCTGGAAGATCGTGTGCCCGGGGACGGAGGGGATCGACGATCCGAGGATGAATCCCATGGCGGAGGGAGTGGAGAGGATGAGGAAGCTCCCGTGCGAGAAGGTAATGGTGGCGGTGGCGGAGAAGGACGGGTTGAGCGATAGGGGGAGGGCGTATTGCGAGGTGTTGAAGAAGAGTGGGTTTGAAGGGAGAGTGGAGCTCCTCGATTCGGAGGGGGAGGACCATGTTTTCCACCTCCAAAACCCTATCTGCGACAAGGCGAAGGAGATGATGGATCGCATCCTCGCACTCTTCTCCACCTCCTCCTCCTCCTCCTCCTCCCATTAATAACAGGTAACGCTCCTGGATAGTAATTAATTACTTCACCATGCATGCTGATATTTCAATAAATCTTATGCCCGAGTAAAATACTTGTTTCAAATTGAAGATCAGAATCTTCTTTATGATTAAAAACTGCAGGATCGATCTAAGCTTTTATTTGCTCATTTAAATTTAAATAATGAATAATGCTTTGTTATTGTGTATTATTTTTTAGACAATGCTTTAATTCAGAATCTTTACTGTGATTGAAAGGTGTAATGAATTCTGTTCTATTGCAGCATGCATGTAAACAAGTTTTTAAATTTTGCCATTAAAAAAAAAAAACAATATTATTAATACACTCCAAAAGTGGTGTGATATGTTCCATCCATTTCATTCAAAAATTATTATATATACCTTTATTTGTCACATTAATTTTTGTTGTTGTTTTTATTAAAAACTATTTAAGTTTTTGTGAACTCTAAAATGAGAGATATAAGATCTACACCTTTTGAAGAGTACAAGTAGCATTTTCTTAAAAAAAAAAAAAAAAAAATTTCGTCAATGCTCTTCAAAAGATATGTATTTTATAGAAACTCTCTAAGGTTGCATTTGGTTCGGAAATAAGATCCGGAATAAATTTTTATTCTAGTCTTGTTAGTGATGAGATTAATAGTTTTTATCTTTATAAAATAAATTGGTATAAGTCTGAAACTACTATTCTATCATTTGTTCTGAAACAAGCTTGTTCTCACTTGACAACAAAATTAATTAAAGTAAATATAATTTTAATTATTATATTAATTTTTTTATTAATATAATATTATGAATAATCTAATTATTTTATTAATTAATTATCTAATTATTAAATAATTAACTAATTAATTTATTAAATTATTTTATAGTTAATTAAATCATTAATTAATAATATTTATTATTAATTACTTTATTAATAAATATTTAGAATTATCATGCAATAGTTAATTAAATAATTTAAATTATTATTTAATTAATATTTTTATATTAATTAATTAGATAAAATATTATTGTTTTAAGACTGTAATTATTTGTATTCTCACTATTTCAATTTAACCATCCAAATACTATTTTTCGTATTTTCGAGAATAATTCAATTTTCTTTCGAACCCAAAATTAATTTCGAATAATTCAATAATAACCGGTTCTTATTTATATCCAAACCAATTACAACCTAAGTGAGAACAAACAAATTATTTTAAAAAAATAAATGCTATTTAAGTGTAAATTTTACATCTCATCTCTTTCTATGGAAGAGTGTTTTATTTATCACATGATGTGATTGATAAAATATTTTTTATTATATATATTTTTTTAGAGAAATATAGCAGGCTATACGCTTCGTTTATTTTTAAAATAAATTTAGCTGAGAGCAACTAGACTTCCAACTCGGATCTCGAATATCAACCATCAAGTCTTTTGCCACTTCAATTAGGAATGGCCGATATTTTTTTTTACTATATATTGAATAGAAGGGATATAGATTATACACTTGAACAAGAACTATGACTAGCATAGCTCTTAAAATAAATTTAAAAAAATTATTCTACTATGACTATGACCTTCAGGCTGTGGAATTGACATTTACTACATATGCTTGGAGACTTTATTTTTTAAAGAAAAATATAATATATTATTTTTTTTGTTTATTTTTAAAATAAATTTAGTTAAAAATATAAAATAATTAGATCAGAACGAACGGTTGATGATGCTTTGAGACTTTTCTTTGTTGTCTTTTTCGATAGCAGAATCAGATTGTGTGCTAAGGTTTTTATATTAAAGAAAAATTCAGAGTTTTTCTCTCTTTCTGGAGCTTTGCTGGTGTAACAACAACAAAGGCCATTTTCCATACACATCATATAGTGTTTTCTACCATAAATGCCTACCAATGTGTGGTTGGGTACCTTTTATCTACAGGAAAAAAATGCTTTGGGTTTTTTACTATATTATTTTTATTCAATTAATATATTGGCGTTTATAACATAATTGATTGTGATTAATTTATGCACGCCACTGTATGCCTGATATGGACTTGCATGGATTTTTCGAGTCAATAATTGTCTACAACCAAACACTTAATTGGTTTACTCTTTATCTTAAAATACTTCGAATATTTCATTATGTTAATTTTATATACTATTAATATATTAATATTCTGATATTAATATTTGTGATTGATTTATTGACGCATGTCTACGTGTTACATGAATTTGTCTACATATATATCAATGATGTATGAAAATAATATTAATTGTGAAAGAACTGGAATATTATTGTTATTTTTAAATTCCGCGCTCTACCATTCTACCACACTTTAGCTTTAGGTGTTTGGTTCAAATATAAATTAAAATTATTTATTTTAAAAATAAACTTAAAAAAAGTAAGATAATAATAATAAGTATCATCATCCGTTCCTAATTAAATAATAAAATAAATTTAAAAGAATAATTATAATTTTAAAATAATAATATTTTATCTAATTAATTAATATAAAAATATTAATTAAATAATAATTTAATTGCTAGATAAGATAACTCTAAATATTAATTGATAAAATAATTAATAATAATAAATATTATTAATAAATAATTTAATTAATTACAAATAATTTAATAAATTAATAATTTAATTAGTTAGTTATCTATTAGTTAGATAATTAGTTAATAAAATAATTAGATTAATTAAAGAATTATACAATAATTAAAATTATATTTATTTTAATTAAGTTTATTTTCAAATTGGAACAAGTTTGTTAAAAAAATAATAATAAAAAAAAAATAAAAAAAAAAATCGAAACAGTAGTTTCAGTCTTATACTCCACAAAAGTTTTTTCAATTAAGCCTCTAAACTTTCAATAAACTTTAATCTAGTTTTTGTCTTAAATTAAAATCAAACAAAAAAATAATATAAAGCCATTTAATTTGATTGTAGTGTTAGATATTATTAATTAGTGTGAACAAGTAGACTAACAAACTAAGAAGCTACGTAGATGTAGATAACAAACGGATGAATATATAATTTTTTGTGGTTCAAATTTTATTTTTATAATTGCCTAGCAAAAGTGCAAAAGGTTCGGTATTGATATTCGAGGTTCTGAGTTGGAAACTTAATTGCTAAGTTTATTTTAAGATGAACGAAGCGGGAAGCCGATAGCATGCTATCTTTTTTTCAAAAAAAAAAAAAAAAAAAAAAAAACTCTTTTATTTGTATAAAAGTTTATTTTAATTAAAAATTATAATATTTGTCATGAATCAATTGTTTGGTGTACCATTTACGATAATAAAAAACCTTCACTATTATAAAACGGGAAGGGCTTCGATCACTCTCAATGGCTCTTTCTTTAAGTGAATCGCTGGGTTCGGACTCAATCTTGCTCATCTCATTTCGAGCACAAAAAACTGACTCATAACGGAAACAATAAAGATCGGTAGATGAAATAGAAGGGCTTCGATGAATTAAATTTTTCGGTCTGTTTTAAAAGTTTTCATTCTGATTTGAATCGAACCTGTATTTATATAAGCACGAAAATCAGGCTCCTTAGAGGGCCTCGATGATATCGTGGTATACAGCCTAACTTAAGACCGACGGGACTAACTCATCGAGACTTCGACCAAACCTCGTTATCCAACAATTGCGTAGATGTGATAGAAAACAAGCTCATGTCTGAACGCATTCGTATAACAGAGAAAAAGAAAAGATACAATCTATCAACTAGTTAAAAAAAGGGACGGGGCGAGGCATAACAAGATCCTAAACGAGTGAATCTTCATTCCCACGAAGAAGGCAAAAACTCACACAATCTCCTTTGTCCAAATGAGCTAGAGATGTGCAACATCGTGTAAAGCGGGATGACGAGCACCTTTAGAAAGAACATAGCACGGTGCGAGATAAAAAGCGAAACAAAGTGCACACTACCTTCATCCAACGAGCCATGGGATTGAATAAAACATGACCCGGATGTGAGCCAAAGGATGCGTCTACTAATAAAGATTTTGTCATTTACACACTTATTTATAACATAAATCATGAATAGTCTATTAGTAACAAATTTGCTATTTCTAATATAAAATATTTATTATTGGTTAATTACGCTTCTGTCGAAAATCGATAAGATCTTAACCACATTAAATTAATAGATACAAACTCTGAAAAAGAGTACATACGAAAAAGTATTTTCCCTATTTAGTCATTTTAATTTTGATGTGGAGAATTTAAGAAGGCCACGACGCGATCCATCATCTCGTTGGCCTTGTCGGAGTTCGGGTTTCGGAGGTGGAAAACATGTTCCTGCCCCACCGACTCCAATAACTCCACGCTACCCGCAAACCCGCTCTTCTTCAACCCCTCGCAGTACCACGTCCCGCACTTCAGCAACTCGTCCTTCTCCGCCACCGTTACCATCACCCTCTCGCACGGGAGCTTCTTCATCGTCTCCAAACCCTCCGCCATGGGATTCATCCTCGGATCCTTCGCCACCTCCGTGCCCGGGCTCACCACCTCCCAAAACCCCTTCATCATCCTCCTCCTCCTCTCCGCCTCCTCCTCCGCCCCGATCGCCTCCTCCGCCAAGAACCACGGGTGGATCAGGATCAAACCCTCGATCCCGACCCCTAAACCCCCCTCGGCGGCGGCGACCCTCACGGCGACGTTGTGGGCGATGTTCCCTCCGGCGCTGTCCCCGCCGAGGAAGACGCGCGCGAGGTCGCCGCGCTCGGCGATCCACGGGTCGGCGCCCCCAGCCGCCGCGGCCCACCGGAGCGCGGCCCACGAGTCGTCGTATACGGCGGCGAGCGGGTGCTCCGGGGCGCGGCGGTACTCGACGGAGACGACGAGGACCCGGGCCCTAGAGGCGAGGGCGTTGAGGTAGGCGTGGTAGGTCGGGGACGCGGCGCTCTCGACGACGAAGCCACCGCCGTGGAAGTAAACGAGGACGGGGAGCTTCGTCTTCGTCTTCGTCTCCGTCTCGGATGCCTCATCGTCGTCTAGGGTTTGGGGGAGGTAGAGGCGAACGGAGGGGATGGGGGAGTCGGGGTGGAGGGGGACGTCCTTGGAGAGGACGGAGCTGTCGGGGTCGAGGCCGGGGGCGACGACGGAGGTGCCGAGGAGGCGCTCGACGCGGCCGCTCTTGTAGAGGCGGAAGAGGGGGGCGGAGTCGAGGACGACCTCGTCGGCGGCGGCGGCTTCGGACGCCATTAATGGCGGATTTAATTTAATAAAGAGGTGAGTGCACAAACGGTGTTTATTTATTAGGGTTTTATTTCTTGGTTGATTTAGCTAGCTTTAGAGAGGAGCTGCATCTTCTTCTCTTATTATAGCTACAGATGTCCTCTCTCGTTGTTCCCAGACCACACGAATACAAAAACGCCAACTACTGGTAGGTGGAGATTTTTTCTTTAACAATCGTTTCTTATTATTTTGTGGAGGGAAAAAATTTATCACTAAATAAATAAGATATATCATATATTTTATAATATATATATATATATATATAATTAATTTGATTTTTTAAATTATTCTATTCCACCAACCAATCATTTAACCCAATTAGCCCACTATCAATCTAATCATATATTTTTTTATTCAAAAATTAAAAATTTATGAGCACTAATTACTTGATATTTTTAAAAATATAAAAACTTAATAATATATATAAAATTTATCGTATGTTTAAATCTTAAAATTCTTTTTGAATCTAAAATGTTTTCATCTGAATTTTAGTACTGTCTTTAACAATGAACTTAAAAAGGGTCTAATAAATTTGAATGAGCAGCTTCTCACTAATATTTTTTTATATATTTTGAATTAAAAATTTAACTATAAATTTTAAAATTATTAAAAAAAAAATTAATATTTCAAAACTTAACTGGCATTTTTATTAATTATTTCAAAATAACTAATAAAATTTATTTTATTTTAAAATAAATAAAATATAAAATACGTTGTACCAAAAGCATTTTCCTACCTTATAATACTAGAGGGTCCACTACAACAAAATTAGGTTATAGAGCCACATATTTATGACACTTTTGTATAAGTGTCCTATTTATATTCCATCTATATTCAAAATTAGATTATAGAGACACATTTTTGGGACACATTACAAAAATGTATCGCTATACACCCTAACGACGTCACATATAGCAATATTTACAATAAGTGTCGGTATTTTTGTCAGCGACACTTTTTTTAGATTTTAGAAACACTTAAAAGTGTCGCTATAGTCTAATTTTATTGTAGTGGTCTTATATAATATTTTGATATGATGTCAGGTAAAAATATATATATATATATCAGAAGGTTATTTATATATATATATATATTTATATATATATTCTACCCTTCTAGACGCTTTGTGATGTCACGCAGAGAAAATAGCAGAAAAAAAAAATCTGTAGTCATATATTGCTGTCATAATATAAAATTCAAGATATATATTACTGTCATTAAATAAGTGGGGTATATAATGTACATCCTTTCGGAGTGTATATGTAGTATTGCTCATATTTAAGATATGAGACTTATATTTTCAGCTAGTAATTAGTTTCAAACAATAATTCAAAATATTTAATTTTATTTTTATTTGATGGAAAATTATTGGAGTGTTACGTAAACAAAGAGGGAGTGCCACAATTAATTCTTTATAATCTCTAAATAAAATATCAAGCACACACGGTAAGCGTATAAGTTAAAAAAAAAAAATTAAAAGAAAAAATAAAAAAAAAATAAAAAAAAAAAACGTTTGAATCGAAAAGTCCAGGAAAAGAATGTTAAAAATGAAAAATATTAGTTTCATATTGAATGCGAGTTAAAATTCTCATTTATATATATACAATATGCAAAAAAAAAAATCACCTATCACCTATATGAATTTTTTTCCTTTGAATATTTATAGTTATAATATATACTATACACTATTAAGAAGTCAAAAACCAAGGAGAAATCCATCACTGATTGATGAGAGTACACTAAAATTTTATATTAGTTTAGAGATATATTTATAAGTCTTTAAAGTTTGTAGAAATATATTAAATTTGAGACTACTTATTAACTAGCCAATTGTAAATTCAAATTTTAAAATGTTCTGCTAGTTTAAATTATATTACTGGAGTTGTATATACATTTGTGAGATAAGAAGTCAGAATTTAGAATTAAATATTATATTAAATTTTTAAAATTTTTTGAATAAAATAATATTATATACTATTCTACTTAAATTATGGATGCTAAGAATTTACTAGAACTAAAATCAAACTAGTTTCTTACTATTGCACTAAAAAAATTCTTGCTTTTAAATTTGACTTTAGATATACACTCAATTAGAAGATGAACCAACAACCACAACAAATTAATAGAAAAGAAGGAGATGGGCTCCCAATGAAGTTTCAAGCCCAAAAGTTTTAGCCCATGGTTTAAAATAATAATAATAATAATAATAATAATAATAATAAACTGAAGCAAAGAGAGTCCAGCCACCTAATATGGACATATGGCTTAGTCTCATATTAAATACAAATAAAAATTTTTGATTTATATATAATATGAGAGTTTTTATTTTTATTTTACCTATCACCTATTCAAAAAAGAAAAAATTAATTATACACCCAAAAAAAATATATATTTTATACTCCATCTATCTATATAATAATTAAGATGTCAGAAACCAAAGATAAAGTCACCTCTAATCGATCTTTTTATAATGAGGATTGCTATATGTACACCCCGAAGGGGTGTACATCCTACATCTTCACTCCATTAAGGGTGGCGATGTTTTTTAGGGGTCACATCAAGTGACCTCTCATCACACCTCCACCCTTAGATGGGTGGGGGTGTGAGATGTACATCCCTTACTGATCTACACTTAGAGTTTCCCTTTTATAATATATATATATATATATATATATATATAGTCAAGCTAAAATACTATCGATAGCACCAAGCAATTGATGCTATCAAGTTTTCTGCCGTTGGATGAAAATATATGCGGTTGGAATTATAGTGGTCCCCTAAGATTTTTATTATTCAACCAACCCCCTAGTAAACCCTAGGGGATCACTATCATCTTAACCACATAATTTTTAATCTAAAGGTTAAAAACTTATTAGCACCAATGACTTGGTGCTATCGATAGTATTCTAGCATATATATATATATATATATATGAGTATATATAAATATACATCTCTTTAGGGATGTATATCTTACACCTCACTTCATTCTGAGATGGGATGAATTTCACTCGTCACTCGATGTGACGAAGAAAATAATATCTATTTCAAAATAGGATGGGGTGTAGAATGTACACCCATAAAAAAGTGTACATCTAGCATCCATATATATATATATATATATATATATATATATATATATATATATATATATATATATATATATATATATATATATATATGCTCCAGCTGGTACATTGCGGATCATAATAAGAATTAAATAGTTAGTATTTATAGATTTTTATTTAATATTTAGAAAAAAAAATTATTTGGAGAGAGCTTAAAAGAGTTGTTAGATTCAAATCCGTACACACTTTAATTTTTAAAAGGACAAAAAGAAAAAGAAAAAAAAATTTAACGAAGACATTATGTCCCACGCTTAATTTATCAATTCTAGTACTATTTTAAAAAAAATTAATTTTATTATATTTTTTATATAGTATTAATTCTAAAAAATTTTAATCGATTTGGTAGAGAACTACACTCCATAATTCTAATTCAATCAAAATTTATTATATATTTTTGATTGATGATTAATTCTAATATGATAATTTAACTTTTTAGAAAGTAATCTGTACCAAAATTATTTTAACTTAAACACGTTTAGTTTTTGAAAATTTAATTATTGTTGAAAATATTATTGCTGACTAAAAAAATGTAATTATATTATATTTTTGACATAGTATTTTAAATACGGAAATGTCACAAGACCATTTCTAATTGGCCGAAACGAAAAACAAAGAAGAAAAAAAAAAGAAAGAGGAAGAGGAAAAGGAAACCCAGGACAACATCTAAAACCAGATCTCAAATCCCATCTCACATCTGCTGCTTCTGCTTCTTCTTCTTCCTCTCCTGCAAATCGAATTCATCATCGGCGTGATGGATTCCGAATCCGGCGAGGACGAGATCGTGTACGAGTCGATGCCCTGCATCCGCATCTACAAGAGCGGCCGCGTCGAGCGCTTCTTCGGCTCCGAGTTCGTCCCCGCCGACCCCTCCTCCTCCGTCGACGCCTCCATCGACCCCGTCTCCGGCGTCTCCGCTCGCCTCTACCTCCCCTCCCCATCGCCATCGCCATTGCCATCGGAGACCGAGGTGGGGCGAGGGAGGAAGCTCCCGATCCTGGTGTACTACCACGGCGGGGGGTTCTGCATCGGCTCGGCGTTCAACCCCGTCTTCCACGGCTACTTCAACGCGCTCGTGGCCCGGGCGCGCGTCCTCGTCGTCTCCGTCGAGTACCGCCTCGCCCCCGAGCACCCCGTCCCCGCCGCCTACGCCGACGCGTGGCTCGCCCTCCAGTGGGTCGCGTCGCACGCCCACGCCCCTTCTCCCCCAACCCTAACCCTAACCCTAGGCGACGGAGGAGGAGCGTCGGAGTGGCTGCGGGAGCGCGGCGACTTCGGGAGGGTTTTCGTGGGCGGTGAGAGCGCTGGCGCGAACATCGCCCACCACATGGCCATGCGCGCCGGGGCCGAGGGCTTGGACCGCGGCGTCTCCATCCGAGGCCTCCTCCTCGTCCACCCCTACTTCCTTGGCACCAAAAAGGTCCATCATCTTCTTCAACTCTTTTCGAATCATCATCATCATCATCCAATAATCCAGTTCATCAAATACTGCATAAAATTCATTCAATTCAATCCTTTTAAACCCCATGTAATTTAGTCAACACTTAATCATCAATCATCAAAAAAAAAAAAAAAAAATTCACATAAAACATAATAACATTTAGTTTTGGAATTGATTATAGCTTCGCATTGTACCAGTTGCTATTTAACTTTATAATATAAAAAAAAAAAAAAAAAAAATCACATAAAACATAACAACATTTAGTTTTGGAATTGATTATAGCTTCGCATTGTACCAGTTGCTATTTAACTTTATAATATATTAAAATTGCATTTGAGTAGCAGTAAAATGCTATGCTTAAGTGCAAAATGAGGTGCACCACAAGAAACATGTTTGCTCGCATTTATTTATTTTTGAAAATAGAGTTTTCAAATCGATGATCGACAAAGTTGAATATGATCTAATCCACTAAAATTATTTAGAAATAAAATTTTAAACTTTTTCGATATTATTGGCCTAATTATCGAAAGATTGTAGAATTTATAATTTTAATGATAGATATAAATTATTTTTTCGTTTAACGGTATAAAAAAATTTAAATTAATTAAATTTTGATTAGAAATTTTTTAAAATCTACTTAAAACAATATCTATTTTTTTTATCTTGATTACAAGACTGATATCATTACTTTTTGAAGAATATTTATTTTCAGTCGGTCATTTTTACGTTTACTTTCTAATAAAACAAAAAAATATTAAAAAAATATAAAATTTAATTTTTAGTTAATTTAAATAGTCTAGATCGTATTTAATGATGTCGATCATTATTTTGAAAGTTTCATTATCAAAAATAAATAAATGACGAAAGAATCCCCTTTGCAACCCGGGTCATATATGAACAAATTCAAAATTCCGCATCTCTAAAAGTTTGGATTATTTTTGGAAAAAACAGGTGGATTCAGACGAGATCGACCCTGCGGCAAGCGAGAGCCTAGCGAGCCTGTGGCGGATGATGTGCCCGACAACAACAGGCTCCGACGACCCCCTGATCAACCCGCTGGTCGACGGTGCGCCGCCGCTGTCGGGTCTCGCGTGCGGCCGCGTGCTGGTGTGTGTGGGAGAGAAGGATGTTTTAAGGGACAGAGGCAGGGAGTACTACAGAAAACTGATGGAGAGCGGGTGGCCCGGCGAGGCCCAGCTGAGAGAGGCCGTCGGCGTAGGCCACACCTTTCATCTTCTCAACCCGGCCTGCGACGAAGCTGTGGCCCAAGATGTGGCCATTAGTGAATTCCTCAATAGTTAAATTTGAATTTGTCACGTCCCAATGGGCTTTCCATCGGGATCTGATAGCGATAGATCGAATTTATTGAATTTGTTGAAATAGTGATCAGATTTGATGAATCTTTTCGTTAATATTAAAATTAGTTCTGCTTATAAAATTTACACTAGGGTTTGGAATAAGAATAGCACGCATGCGTGTGAATTCGTGATTGTTGTAGAAAGAATGAAGATTATGTTGTATTTTATTTGATTTCTCAAACACATACTTTGTTGTTGTTTATTTAGCTCTTTCTTATTAATGTGATTTACGGAGTTGTCGAGACTATATTCATTCCCTTGTTGCTTAATGTATTTTTAAAGGCTAACGAACACATAAATCTAAAATAAATTTTACATACACTTTTAGTAAACTTTCAATTGAGTCTCTAAACTTCCAAAAAATATTTTATTTTAGTATTTTACTTTCAATTGAAAATTATTGCTTGCACATCGGTGCAGCAAAATTTTATCAATTTTTTTATCCATATCATATTATTAATTCTAAGTTCTATTTTTTTTTAAAAAAAAATTTTACTCACAAACTGATTGAGTTAAATTATGTGACAAAATAAAAGTGAGTGCTCAGCGCATAAATGTATGTATGCATAAAGTACAAGCAATAACAATCAATGTATATGGAATTGAATTTCTATACTTTTAAAAGTATAAGTTATTAGTGCTTATAGATTTTTGATTCTTAGATAAAAAAAATAGGGATAATTGCCTGTGTATCCCTGAAATATGAAGAAATATCTGATTTACCTCCTCTTATTTTTTTCTTTCCAATATACCCTTCATACGTTCCACCGTTATTAAAAATACCCCTACCGTTTCCTTTTGTTAAGTTAACTAGGGTTAAACTAGAGTTAAATAATAATCGGAGTTGAAAACTATCATATATATCTATTTTGCCCGGGTTTAGGGTTTAGGGTTTAGGGTTTAGGATTTTTTAGGGTTTTAGGATTTAGGGTTTAGGGTTTTAGGGGTTAGAGTTTAGGGTTTTTTAGGGTTCTAGGGTTTAGGGTTTAGGGTTTTAGGGTTTAGGGTTTAGAATTTTTTAGGGTTTTAGGGTTTAGGGTTTAGGGTTTTAGGGTTTAGGGTTTAGGGTTTTAGGGTTTAGGGATTTAGGGTTTTAGGGTTTAGGGTATATTTGAAAGGGCAAAATAGTAATTATACACAGATAACGGCGGTTCCAAACGGTATATTAACAGAGTTTAACTTCAGGGGTATTTTGAAAAGAAGTTGGAACGTAAGAAGGGTAGTTTTAATATTAGCCTTCTAAGAGGGGTAAATCTGAAAACAGGAAAATTTTTAGGGGTATATAGAAAATTACCCCAAAAAAATATACGGTTAGAATGATAATAGCTTTTTTGGATTTAGTCGGTGATTGATAGAATAATATTATTTAAGAAATAAAATTAGTCAAAAAATTAGATCTAACCATAAAAATTTATAATAGACCTTTTTTGGATTTAGTCCGTGATTGATAGAATAATATTATTTAAGAAGTAAAATTAGTCAAAAAATTAGATCTAACGATAAAAATTTATAATAGACGGATATATATATATATATATATATATATATATATATATATATATATATATATATATATATATATATATATATATATATATATATATATATGTGTGTGTGTGTGTGTGTGTGTGTGTGTGTGTGTGTGTTCGGCAACTATAGTATAGATAGCACCAAGCACTTGATACTATCAAATTTTCCACGTTAATTAGATCTATCCATTTATCATTTCACCCATTAGATTATATTATTTGTCCAACCATCCACTAAATCCTATGAACTCACTATCATCCTAACTACACATTTTTTCATCCAAGAATCAAAAATTTAATAGTATCAATGACTTTGTGCTATTAATAGCATAATAGCCTAGTAATATATATATATATATATATATATATATATATATATATATATATATATATATATATATATATAATTGAACTTCCATTTTTTTTAAAGTATCAAATCATTGGTACTTACAGATTTTTAGCTTTTGGATAAAAAAAATGAGCGGTTAGAATAATAATGGACTTCTTGGATTCAGTGGATGGTTTGCGGAATAGTATGATCTAAGGGATAAAATTAATTAAAGGGATAAATTTAACGTTAGAAAACTTACGAACACCAAGCTACTATACTATTGATAGCTCCAAGCACTTGGTGCTACCAAGTTTCTGCTGTTAGATTAACCCTCTTGATCATTTTCACCACTTAGATCATTCTATTTTTCCAACTACGCACTAAACCCAAGGGATTCATTATAATCTTAACCGCACATTCTTTAATCCAATGATAAAAAACCTAATAGCACCAAGAACTTAGTGTTATCGATAACATAGTAGCCTAATTATATATATGCTATCGATAGCACTAAGTCCTTTGTGTTATTAGGTTTTTGACCCTTGGATTAAGGGATGTGTGGTTAGAATTATAACGGACCTTTTGAATTTAGTAGGTGATTGAAAAAATAGTATGATTTAAAGGATGAAAATGATCGATGAATTAAATCTAACAGCAAAAAACTTGTATTACTAAGTATTTCATATTATCGATAGTATAGTAATTGAACTATATATATATATATGGTTCAGTTACTATACTTTTATGAGTATAGGCGTCTTTGTACTCATAAGTTTTCGGCCATTGGATGAAAAAATATACAGTTAGGATTATAGTGGTCCCCTAAGATTTATACTATTTCACCAACAACCTACTAAACCCTAAGGGTCCACTATATACATATATATATACATATATATATATATATATATATATATATATATATATACATATATATATATATATATATATATATATATATATATATACATATATATGTATATATATGTATATATATATATATATATATATACATATATATATATATATATATATATATATATATATATATATGTACATATATATATATATATATATATATATACATATATATATATATATATATATATATATATATATATATGTATGTATATGTATGTACATATATATATATATATATATATATATATATATATATATATATATATATATATATATATATATATATATATATATATATATATATATATATATATATATATATATATATATATATATATATATATATATGGAAAATGCTACCTGTACACCCCATTAAGGGGTGTACATCCTACACCCCTTAATGGAGGGTGTAGGATTAAACACTGTATAGCATTAAAAATAGGAGGTGATATTCTCACTCAATTTTTTTTAGGGCATACTCTTTCCCTCCTCTTCTTTCCCTTTCTATTCAGAGCATTTCAATCGTCTCCTCCCGCTCCCTCTCTCTCTCTCTTGACGACAAGTCTCTCTCTCTCTCTCTCTCTCTCTCTCTCTCTCTCTCTCGCTTCGACAATCTACCAGGCCTTCGCGAGGGCGACGCCCCCTATCAGGCCACGATCCCTTACGTCGACAAGAAGCTCTGTGTATGCTTCCATCCCGCAGGCCCCTCGGCCCCCTCGGCCCCTCGCCCCCTGTCTCTCTCTGTTGTTTCGACGATCTACGACGCCTTCGCGAGGGCGACGCCATATGTACATTTTAATCCCCTCATTTTATTCTCTATTTTTTCCACAGTAATTCTATGGCTAAATCCCTGTTAGGGTGTCTTTTTTTTCATTCAATGTTCCGGTACACAATCCTAGTATTACAATGTGTACCGGTACTTGATGTAATGCTATGGCTAAATCCCTGTTAGGATGTCTTTTTTCCATTCAATGTTCCGGTACACAATCCTCGGTACCGGTACAACTCTATCATACCGGTACACAATACTCTGTACCTGTACAACTCTATAGGATGTCTTTTTTCCATTCATTGTTCCGGTACACAATCCTCGGTACCGGTACAACTCTATCATACCGGTACACAATCCTCGGTACCGGTACTACTCTACCATACCGGTATACAAATCTAGTACCGGTACATATTCCCCTGTACCGGTACAACTCTATCATACCGGTACACAATACTACATTTAATAACTTTCCAGGTATATTAAATGTATGGTATTAAATGTAGGTTAATGCTTTTATTAACTTTACAGGTATATAAATTATCTCTCTATCTCTCTCTCACTAGTAGTATTAAATGTAGGTTATTAAATGTAGGTTAATGCTTTCATGTACTGTTCAGGTAGCATTTTCCTTTAGGGGAAGTGCTATGGGTACACCCCTGTTAGGGGTGTATATCATACACCCCTAACAGGGATGGCTGGGATTGATTTATCATTCTCCTTTGTAAAATTACTTTAATTTTTCACTCTATTCAGTCTACGAAAAATTATTAATTGAAAAAATATTTGGAAAATTAAAAATAATGCAAAGTTGGATTCTGTACACTCATATATACAAAAGGCTACCCTTGTAGGCAGTCCAAATTCAAGGAGATATGTAAATATAGTCAAAAGTTGGCGTTGTTAATTGGTGTAGCTTTGTTATCAGATGGATCATATCCATATATAGCTTTGTAAATATCTCTAGTCCAAATGCAAGTAGGAGCTGCCAATTGGTTTAGGAAACAGCCTTAGATGGGTTCTGTACAGTCATATATCAAACAA
This sequence comes from Tillandsia leiboldiana, assembly GCA_029204045.2. Lineage (NCBI taxonomy): Eukaryota > Viridiplantae > Streptophyta > Magnoliopsida > Poales > Bromeliaceae > Tillandsia > Tillandsia leiboldiana. The sequence goes on from CM055070.1 coordinate 44,313,148, forward strand.
TAGGCAACACTTGTAGGCATCATTGGTTTTGTGGTTACAGTCTATATATAGCTCTTATCATAGCTGTGTAGGGATTTCAAGATAGGGGTTAAGATGTATGAATGGTAGCTTTTTTCTGTCCTGAGTACTGTTATTTTTACACCTCTGCTTGCGATGTATAGGTTACACCCTTAACATAGGGGACTCGGATGGACATAAGTTATCTTTGTTATCATACAGCCCTGCTTGAGCTAGAATTAAAGATGAAAGAAGGTTTTTTTCCCTTGTATCGGGGTGTTTGGAACGCACATAGTTAATTGGGTGGTTTATTGAGCCGAATATCGCAGTGGAGATGTTGGATGAGCAAGCAGTGACGACTCTTGAGTAGCTGTGCTTTGATTTTACCGTGTTGAAGCACCTGCGAATGGGATAATACAAATGTCGGTAATGTGTTATTGGACGGGCATCTCGTTGGGATTTTTGTCCTCGGAGCAGAAAAATGATTGCAAAGTTTAATGCGGCTAGGGTGTCCCTAGGCGCATTACGCTTCGCAACATTTTCTGCTCCGATGACCAAATCCCAACGAGATCCCCGTCCTCAAACACATTACGTACATTTGTATTATCCCAATCGCCGGTCCTTGAACAAGGCATTCTTTGTAAAACCAAAGCACAGCTCGTGAAGAGTCGTCACTGCCTGCTCATCCAACGTCTCCGCTGCGATAATCGTCTCAATATTCCCCTAATAAGCTATGTGCGTTCCAAAAATACCGGTCAAAGGAAGAAAACATTCTTTCTTTGGTCTATAAATAGAATGCGTTGATATGAAATAGCAGGTACACAAGGTAAATTAGGTGCTAATATGTTCACTTTTGACGATATAGGAGAGCGCCCATTTATTGGTTTATTACAAGAGACAATGTACTATATAATAGTAA
>CM055070.1:44314163-44321663 GCA_029204045.2 Tillandsia leiboldiana
GGTACACAGAACAAAGGGGACTATGTGCTATCAAAGGATTTAAAGCCGGAATACCACATTATATCTTTGTTCTGCTACAACCTGATGCCTACGGTGGGGACTAAAAGAATACGATGGCAACGTCTACTTCTTCTTTATTATCTTGGTCACCCAGAGAGTGCAGCTGGAGTGTGTGTCAATATTCCTTATCTTATTTGGGATCAAATGACGTATGTAATTAAGGCAACAAATAGGCCGTGAACTTCTTCCTTACCCGATCTTGATCACTACCCTGTTGGAAGATCACGGAGTTGATGTCACATGTGACAAACACGACTATGGCTTGGGCGCTATTGATAGAATAACTTTGGCCAAGTCAATTGGAACTCTAAGGACCTTTGGGCAAGTGAAAGGTCCTACAAGTGAAGCGACTACAAGTGCACCGCCTCGTCAAGTGCAACATCAAGCCTCTACTGGATCAGATGAGGGAGTGTCTCTACAATCATTACATCGGGAAGTACAAGCAGTTGAGAAAAAATGGAACAAGGGTTCAAGAAGCTTGAGGATGGATTAAAGAAGATGTTTGAAATCATCGGCTGCAAGCATGATGATGTAGTTCCGGGAGCGACTGGAACAAGTACTTCACATGGACATACATCACATGATGATGATGTTGAGGACAGACATGACGATGTGTGACCCGGTACGCCATCTTCTGCTTGCTTTTCATTTCGATTTAGTTAGTTGTTTCTTAACCGATTGGGTTATATTATTAGTCTTAGTAATAGCCCGTGGAGGAAGATCGTTGTTCCATCTGACTAGGCATTTCTTGTGGACTCAATGGGTTTTAATATCAATATTATTATATAATTCAATACTATGGCTTAACTTTGAATTTTATTACTAAAGAGTGTTGGCAAAAGAAAATGGTATATGAGTTATACCAACTTATGTGCAATGACATTTTAGAATGTAGATGACCTTCTGATTTTCTTAATAATTCCCGCAAGAAATGTGGAGAAGCTTATGAATTTCGTAATAATTCCCGCATTGGGTTTGTAGTGTTTGCTATGATGCCTAGTTTCCACTCTGAAATTTGCCTAATAGTATAGTAAGGCAAAAGAGACTAACACATTTTGGTATGTATTTGTGGCTACTGCTTTAGTGGGGATTGTGGTTCTAGGCCGACGATGGCAACGAGAAAAATTGCAGCTTCAGCAACTTAAACTGCAATTTAACATCAACAATGAGGCATTTTTTATTGTATTGAAGATATATTTAGAGTTACATTTGCAAAGATTTTTATCACATCTGCTTGGCTATGAATTTGTTCCAGTAATATTTTCTTATGTTTTGCGATTCTCATTTTGGTCATGTAATTTATGCGGAGCGTATCAGGTTGAGTAAGCTGTATTGAAAATGAACATGATGAGGTTAGGGTATGTAAAATAGCATTTGTGTATTTTAGGCTAACGTCTTAAGCTGAAAATTGTAGTGCTAGCTTAGGCATTTGATTTTTATTTGATTTTTTTGTGAATGAGAGGCAAAGAGAAATTGGTGTAAACATATTTAAAATTATATTGAAATTTATACTAGCATTCAGGAAATGTATTGGTGGGGGAGTAAGTTCCCAATGATCATACCTTTCACATTGAATTAGGCAATGCCATTTAAGCCGCGTTGCTCTGGTATAGAAGACTATCAAAACTGATGTATTGTTGCCATTTTTGAATTTTCTTCTCTCCTTTCTGTTATGACGTAAGTAGGGTGAGAAGCATGGTGGTACAATTTGTGAATGTAGGAGATTATGGTGGTATTGTTGCCAGGATTTTTATTGTTTTTAATTTAACAATTCTGGAGCCTTCCTTGAGGTTTTAATCTAGATATAATCTGGTTATCGCTGTTGCTAACATTCACGCCATGTGACAGTTTGTAAGGTTGGTATTGTGCTTCAGTCACTTGTCACTAAGAACCTAATGGCTGTTTTATTGGCATGATGACAGAGGAGTTTCATGGCGGTTCCATTCAGCCGGTTCAAGGCTATTTTGGTTGCTGCCAATCAACACAGGCCTTTGATGCAAGGTGATGCTGAATTTGGCCGATAAGGTCTTTACTTCTTATATTGATGTATGTTGACGAGCGATTACAAGTGAGTGGGGAGGGGGGAGGTGTGGAGGGTTGCGAATATTGTTTATTACATATGGTTGGTTGGTTATGAAACTGCTACTCTGTTTTTTTGTCCCCATGTTCTTCTATTTTCTGATGCTGTTAATGCGTGGGTATTGTAAATTTAATATTTCAAGTGAATTATTGATGCATGTAAATATGAGTAGCTTGAATTATACATACATTTAAATGCAACTAATCTGTAAATCATTAGGGTTATAATAATTGTGGCAATATGTGTATAAAAGGGGGTCATAAGCCAAGCTGATTGTGATTGGTATATGGTTAATTCACATGTACAAATCTAAGATGTATGACTGTACTATGGTAACTTGTATGTTGTAAAGGAATGAAATTGTAAATCTGAAAAGATGACTGCACTGTGTTTCCGGGATCTGAATTGGAGATGTAATTCTGAGAAGCTGATTTGTTGTATATGAATGTTCTGCAATTGCCTCAATGTGTTCTCAACATTTAAAATTAATTATTCTAGAATATTTTTTATTTGGTGCTGTAACAGTTATATTGATTTGTTCTGGAGTATCCTTTTGTCATTACCAGTTTACGAGAAGCAACTTACTACACAATTTTCCAAGTATCTATTCTTAACAGATATTTCTATTTGTTAAATCCCAAAATTTAAAAGTTCTTCAAGTTTTTAAATCTATTGAAAATTTTAACCACTAAGTACCGGTTCTCATAAATTAGTACCGGTACTAAAATAAGAAGTACCGGTACTAATTTATGAGTTCCGGTACCGGTATTGTATGATGAAGTTTCATGTAACGCGACTGAGTGAGAAGAACAAGTGTACCGGTACATAAATATTGTGTTCCGGTACAGATAGTCTATCACTTGGGTTGGTAAATCTGTACCGGTACTTATAATTCAGTACAGGTACTAAATTCCGTACCGGTACTTATATTTGCGTACCGGTACACATGGTTTCGGTACACATCCAAGTTCCTCATAACCCGAAAGCATCACACTTGCAATCGTCAATTCATACCGGTATTGATCATTGCGTACCGGTACAAATGGTTCCGGTACTTACCCAAGTTCCTCAAAACCCGAATGTAGTATTAATGGATTTCTCCCTCAAGTACCGGTACTCTTGGTTGCGTACCGGTACTGATGGATAAATCCATGAATAATACTTTTGGGTTTTGAGGAACTTAGAAGAATACCGGATCACTCTGTACCGGTACGAATCGTGAGTACCGGTACAGAATGAGCAACCGAAGGGTAAGTCTATCTGTTTGTCAGGCACTTGGTTTGTACATTTTTTAGTACCGGCAGTAAGGAATATGTACCGGTACTGAATGTTATGTACCGAAACGAAGATTATGTACCGGTACTAATTAATGAGGACCGGTACTGAATGCCGCATCCGCTTCCCATTCAAGTTCATCAAAACCCAAAATACCGGTACTCATTTCTGGTCCTCAAAACCAGAAACACCACACACTTGGATTCCTCACTAACGGTACTCAGTATTGAGTACCTGAGTAAATTTATCTTCACAATTATATAAAAGAATTGTATATAGATTAAAATTTAAAAATTAATACTTTTGAAACAATTATAATTTAATAAAATTTTTATATTTAATATAAAATAAACTTATAAAATGTAAAATATATGAAAAAATAAAATTAGTGAGGTAATCAGCATAAAAATAATCACATTTGCGGCGAATGACTACAACTCACCATAAAACACAAACCGATCATAACTAAGATACAATGAATCAATAAAGGAATCAATACAATATTCATAAAAATTACAACAGATTGATACAATACAATATCAAACTGAAACTGATCAAAACAGGGATACACTGAATTCATACAATATTCATCTGCTCTACAACGAATCAATACAAATCAACATTAAACTAAAATCAAACTGATCAAAAATGGAATACAATGAATCGTATATATGACTCAATACAATATTCATCGGATATACAACATATTAATACAACTCAACATATAAATTAAACCAAAGTATTTATTGTACATAATTATCTTTACGGAACACTTGTATGCATCGAACTAGAAGTCACGCAACAGGGATCTCGTAAGATTTGGCTCACCATGTGCGACCGGAAATACGGGGATCTTTTTCATAAACCAAAAGATCGAGGGAGCCGCCTCTTACAATTCTTTCAGCAAATAGGCATGTGTACATGCCACAATCAACCTCAGTCGAACCTTGTTGCTGACAATCAAGCTGCCAGATGACATTTGGGTGGCGGATGCGTTGTTCAAGGATAAACTCAAAATAGGCTGCAAACCACCTCGCCTGCATAAGAGAAATAGTGAAGTCAATCTTCTATGCATATATCAATGTAATAAATATAAAAGTAATATACATACCAATACGTTTGCAGCATCCTTTGCCAAACGATGGACTCCACAAGGAATTCCAACTCTCAAAATGGGATTCCTTCAAATCTATGACAAGCAAATGCCAATGCCAATTACTATTGATAGGAATAATTATAAATCTATTACAGCTGATACTTTCCGGAGTTATTATTTCCAAAAAGTGCCGTACGGATGCAGAATCGTAGGCGACATTCCGGATGAAGTCAGCTGTGATGGCCTCGTCCGGCCTTATTCCTGCCATCTTGTTAAGTATGTGCATCTGGACATAAAAGGGAATATAGTTTCAACATCAATCTAATAATCAATTCCTTACAATCTTGGTTTTGCTAAATGCTTATCACGACAAGAGGTTTGAATGAATGAAATTATGGTGAATAATGCAACATAAGTAAATAAACAAAAGGTAATAATATTGAATGACTAATGTTTTTAACAGTTCAGAGTCTTTTATGTTTCAGCATTTTAATTGTGCAATATAAAAGGGATCAGATTTTAATGTCACAATATAAGAGAACTAAATTGTGAGATTGAGTACAATCTAAATTCTCAAATGTGTTGTCATATATATACAAAATAGCTAAATTTGATCTTAAAAAGACACGTATAATTCGTGGTTTCATTAAGGTGATATATACATAAATGTAACTTTATAAAAATAATATAGGACTGAAACAAATATGAAACTCACCGAAACTTCAGTTCGAAAAAAAAGAGCAGGATGGCTAATTTCTGTACACCCTTCATATCCATCGTATTAAGAATATGAAAATATACATTTATCACCTATATTAGAAAACAACAAGAAATTATGTTAAAACACACACACACACACACACACACACACACACATATATATATATATATATATATATATATATATATATATATATATATATATATATATATATATATATATATATATATATATATATATATTACAAGATTTAACTAGTTGTTTATCGTTTTCAGTGCACGAACCTCATCGCGGGTCGGGCCTCGAAATAAGAAGTTTCGGAGGATTTCGCCACTAATACAAGGCGAATCCGACCCTATGGTGCTATCTTCCCATATAGCTCCCCTATCAAAAAGAATTAGAAATATTATGGTAAGTAATGAGAAAATGGAATAGACATATATAACAATTAAAAGAATATATGATATGGTGGACTAACTTAGTTATTGGTTGTGATATAAAAAAGTTGATTGCAAAATCTTCCTCTTTAGGAATTTTATCTCGACCCGGATATTCGCGACGAGACTCAATAATGAATCCGGGTGAGCTATCCAGAGCGGGTTCATCCGGAACATTGATGGATGAAACTCCACCTTCTGGATCATCATACTCTTTTTTTAATGCCTGTTATCATTCCAAAAATTATGCAATTGTCATACTTTATAAAATTGTTAAGATTAAAAACAATAAACTTAATACAATAATACCGTAAGGACGTCGGCAATGGCCCCGGAAGCAGAATCTGATGCTTCAGTTTCTTTCGACCCCTGCTCTTTAGAATCAAGGCGGCGCTTTCTAATATAAGATGCTTTTTTTTCCTCTTTTCCCGGCCGTGAAATCATCTGATAATTCCTTTCGCTTCCTTTCACGGCCTTTAATCCTTTCAATTCTCGACGGGACGTCGATTTTAATATCGGCAGTGGGCACCACTATATTAATCTCACCAGCATCAAGAGGATGTTCGCTGGTTTCTTTCCCTAATGTGTGCTGCCCACCTTCAGCTTCATCTTCAACATTTTCTGTTTCGACATCGCCTGTCGCGCCGCCTTCTCCTGCTGCAACAGCAGAGCCGCTCACAATTTGGTCCTGAAGCTTCTTATTTATTCCTTTAACTTAATATTCTCTGCTTCCAAGATTTTAATCCGCTCTTCGAGGCCATAAACAGCTTGTTCCAAATTAGTAAGTAAATTATGAATACTGCTACTATCCCCAGCGCTAGAGGTAGTAGTCACCGTAGTTTTTCGCTTGAATCTCAAATAATCAAAAAGCAAAAACAAGACGGTCACTAGAAAAATACGTAAAGTAACCCAGATCAATAACATGTATAATTCTTAACTTATAGAATACCTGAGGTGGCTGCCAAACTGGTGCGGTACGATTTATATATACATCTCCTCTGGACGATATGTAAGGTTGGTATAACCTGCAATATATATATATATATATATATATATATATATATATATATATATATATATATATATATATATATATATATATATATATAATATATATATATAACATGGAATTAGATAGATACATTTATCTAAAATTAAGGAAATGTTATAAATTAACAATCATTATATAATTTATTACATCTGAAGGCGAATAAGACAATAATTTTTTCATCAGCTTATCATAGCTCCTAAAACCTGCTGAAGCTTTCCATTTTCTTATCCGTGGAACACCCTTGTCCCTATCAGAAGTACCCAACCCTTGATGTGCTCAAAAAGCCCAGCTCTACATTTATGATCAACACCAGTTATCAGCAATGGAATGAACAAATGAATATTTACAAAATAAAAAATATACTAACACACTATTTTTCAATTGTGCTCACCATGAAGGCTACTGTACACCCATCAATATAGCCAGCGTTTCTTCGTGCCCACTATTCCGACGCTTTACACGTCGAGATGCTTTCGATATAGAACTTACAAGAAAATTATATACTGCATGCCCCCAAGCATAGTCACCAATTCTATGTACATCATCTATATATCTATATAAGGCCTTGGGAACATTGTAGTGGCTCGTTGGAAAGAGGACAGTGGCAAAAACATATAATATAAATACCGAGACAAAATCGCTGACTGCATCCTCTCCCTGTTGACCAGCAAGACTGTACAAAATATGACGGAGTTTTCTTCTATCGGCGTGCTTATAATCGCCGTTGAAGTATTTATGAAAAATCTTCGATTTCACACTCTTTTGACCCCAATGAATCGG
>CM055070.1:44326663-44386732 GCA_029204045.2 Tillandsia leiboldiana
CATCCCAAGTTAGAATTTCCAATGTTTGGTGGTGAAGAACCCAGGTTATGGGTAGAGAATTGTGAGCACTACTTTGATATCTACCAAATTCCATATCAGCAGTGGCTTAGCATTGCATCGATGCACTTAAGTGGAAGGGCAAGGACGTGGAAGCAAAGTTATTTTATTCACAAGCAAGAGATAAGTTGGGATGAATTTGTAGAAGCATTCTATCGCAGATTTGGACAAACTGGGGAAAGGTATCTAGTAAGGGAGTTCAATAACCTCAAGCAAATTGGCACTGTGGAAAGTTACCAAGAGAAGTTTGAAGAGCTTCGAACTCAGTTGTTATTTCATAATCCCCAGCTAACGGAAGAGCATTTCATCTCTTGTTATATTAGTGGTTTAAGGGAAGACTTGATTCCATTCTTGGATATTGCGCATCCCAATACATTGGAAGAAGCTTACTGTCAAGCTAAACTGCACGAAAAAGCATTAGCGGTGATTAGTAAGAGGATCAAACAGAACACAAAATTTACAGGAAATACCTTTAATAAAGCCCCACAGTCACATGTACCAAAACCCTTAGGCTATCAAGGGAACAGCAATAAGACCCTGATGGAACAAAGGAGATCTGCAGGTCAATGTTTTAAATGCGGGGATAGATATCATCCGGGCCATGTATGTGCTGTTAAGAGCCTTAATGCATTGCAAGGGTTAAATGACATCTTGGAAGTATATGATGAAGATTGCCTCCAAGAGGTACAGTTTGAAATGGAATGTGGGGAACCAGAGGATGAAAACAACAATCCTGAAGTAGGGGTTTCTGTACATGCATTAAGTGGTGAAAAGCAATGGAATACTATCAAAATACAAGGTGAGGCAAAGGAACAAATGCTTACCATATTAGTGGACACCGGCAGCACCCATAGCTTTATGAATCTCGAAACGGCGAAGGATATTAAGGCTCATCTGATAGCTGCTGCCCCGTTGATAGTTACAGTAGCAAATGGACAAAAAGTCTTGAGCAAATTGCAGTGTCCAAATTTTCAGTGGACAATGCAGGGCCATAGTTTCCAAGCAGATCTGAGAATCATAAGATTGGAAGGATCCAGTATGGTATTGGGAATTGATTGGTTAAGGTCCTATGGTAAGGTCACTTTTGACTACCAACAGGATTCTATCACTATCCAAAAGGGGGGGCAACCATTAGTGTTGAGTGGGATTAAAGAATGAGCTCAGCTAAAATTAATTTCAGCCAACCGGTGGTACCAAGACTGGCAAAGAGGAGAATGTTGTGTTGTAAGTCAGTGTCAAACAAGTAAGGAACAAGTGGTAACCTTAGAGCTAGATCCTGCACTCCAAGTAGTTTTGACCCAGTATGCCACAGTATTTGAGAATCCAACAGAGCTCCCTCCACAAAGGTCTGTAGACCATAGGATACCTCTGCAGCCTGGTGCATTACCAGCTAATCTCCGACCTTATAGGCATTCTTATGAGCAAAAGGGAGAGATAGAAAAGCAAGTAAAAGAGATGCTTGAATCTTCTATAATCCAAGCAAGGCACAGCCCTTTTGCCTCACCAGTTTTATTAGTCAAGAAGAAGGACGGTAGTTGGCGTATGTGTATAGATTACCGTCAATTAAACAAAGTCACTATCAAGGTTAAGTTCCCTATTCCACTCATAGATGATTTATTGGATGAACTAGGGGATCTAAACTTTTCTCTAAATTGGATTTACGATCAGGATATCATCAGATCAGAGTTCATAAAGAAGATATTCCCAAAACTGCTTTTCGTACTCACCAGGGGCACTATGAATTCAAGGTAATTGCCCTTTAGGTTGACAAATGCCCCAGCTACTTTTCAGGCTCTAATGAACACGATCTTTGCTCCCTATATGAGAAAGTACGTATTAGTATTTTTTGACGATATTCTGATATACAATAAAAATTGGGAGGAACATCTGAGACACTTGAAGGTGGTTCTAGAAGTGTTGCTAAAAAATAAACTGTATGCTAAGCAAAGTAAATGCACTTTTGGTAAGGAGCAAGTGGAGTACCTTGGACATATTATCTTTGAAAAAGGAGTAGCTACAGATCCTGTAAAGACTGAGGCAATGACTGTGTGGCCAACTCCTCGGACAATTAAGGAGTTAAGGGGATTTTTGGGTTTAACTGGTTACTATCGGAAGTTTGTAAAAAATTATGGGTCGATTAGTAAACCCCTTACTGAGTTGCTCAAGAAAAATCAGTTTGGTTGGACCCAAGAAGCTCAGCAAGCTTTTGAATCTCTGAAAGTGGCAATGTCTACGACACCAGTTCTAAGACTGCCTAATTTCGAGAAACCCTTCACTTTAGAGGTTGATGCCAGTGGGGAAGGTATAGGTGCTGTGCTATCACAGGAGGGTAAAGCAATAGCCTATCTCAGCAAAGCCATTAAAGGCAGGAATTTATGCCTATCTACCTATGAAAAAGAATTCCTAGCAATTCTTATGGCGACGCAAAAATGGAGACATTACTTGATGACGGGTAGTTTTATCATTAAGACGGATCACGAAAGCCTTAAATATCTTCTGGAACAGAAAATAGTGACTCCAATGCAACAAAAAGGAATGCTCAAGCTTATGGGATTTGACTATACTATAGCATATCGAAAGGGAAAAGAAAATTTGGCGGCTAACGCATTGTCAAGACAAAATCGAAAGGAGGATCAGTTACTAGCCATTACAGCAATTACACCTGCTTGGTCCTCTGAAGTTGAAGACAGTTACCAGGGTGATCCTTACTACGAACAACCCATTAAAGAGGTTCTGTTGCAACCTGAATGCTTTGGGTTCTATACTTACAGTCAAGGGGTGTTGAGGTATAAAGAAAGAGTGTGTGTGGGTGGAACAGGGGATATGAGGAGTAGGTTGGTTAACCAATTCCATGGATCTAGCTTGGGTGGACACTCGGGAATATCTCATTCTTATCAGAGAATGAAGAGACATTTTTATTGGAAAGGAATGAACAAACAAATCGAAACTGTGGTCCGCGATTGTGGAATTTGTGCTCAGACTAAACCTGACACCAGGGGTTACCAAGGTTTACTCCAACCATTGCCTATTCCTAACCAAATATGGACAGATATTAGCATGGATTTTGTGGAAGCTCTACCCAAGTCTGAGGGGAAGGACCCTATTATGGTAGTGGTGGACAGGCTTTCGAAGTATGCCAATTTCATTCCTCTAAAACATCCTTTCACAGCAGTCAACATAGCTAGGGCTTTCATGGACACTGTATACAAGCTTCATGGGTGTCCTAAAAGTATAGTAACCGATAGAGACAAAATTTTCACTAGCCAGTTTTGGACCGAACTCTTCAAATTACTGGGAACCCAGCTTAAGATGAGTACCTCATACCATCCTGAAACCGACGGTCAAACAGAAAGAGTTAATCGATGTTTGAAAACCTACTTAAGGTGTATGTGCTTCCAACACCCACAGAAGTGGTGCAGATTCTTATCTCTAGCAGAATGGTGGTATAACACTAATTACCATACTTCCCTGGGAACTACACCTTATACAGCACTCTATGGAGTGTCACCCCCTGATATTCTGGTGGCCGTTGCTGGTGCAGCTACCTCTTCAGAAGTAAAAAATTGGGTGAAGGAAAGAGAAGGAGTCACTCGAGAGTTAAGAGACAAGCTACAGATAGCTCAAAATCGTATGAAGCAACAAGCCGATAAACACATGAAGGAGAAAGAGTATGGGGTAGGAGAATGGGAATACCTGAAACTGCAAAGAGTATGGGGTAGGAGAATGGGAATACCTGAAGCTGCAACCTTACCGACAAATTTCCGTAGCGGCCAGGAAGAATCCGAAACGGTCTGCCTGTTATTATGGGCCGTATGAAATAATGGAGAGGATTGGACCCTAGCTTACAAGCTTAAGTTACCTGAAGGTGCCCAAATACATCCAGTCTTCCACATTTCACTGCTCAAATCTTGCCATGCCGATTCTACCAAAGTATCATCCTCGTTACCAGAAGTCGGAATAGAGGGTCATCTACTGGCGGAACCGGAAAGGGTGTTGAGCAGAAGGATGAAAAAATGAGGAAACCAAGCTGTCACTGAGATATTGATTAAATGGAGCAATCTGCCAGAAGCTTCTGCTACTTGGGAAGAGTATGGAAGCCTCCGACAGCAGTTCCCAACTTTTGATTCCTGAGGACAAGAATCAGATTAAGGGGGAGGGATTGTAATGAACTAAATAAATAAATAAATAAATAAATTAAAAACAAAAAAAAAAAAAACTGCACAGTTACAATTGAAGAGGGATACTTAGCTTTATCTGAGTTCTAGAACTTTCATCATCGTCTTCGGAGATACTTCTGGCCAGGGAGTTCCTCGGTTGCACCATTGGACGGAGAAGAGAAACTCTGGGTGGAGAATAGAGTGGCGCCTTCGTCTTCCAGGGTCTACGAGCAAGGAAGCACAATGGATAGCGCCATGGGAAAGGGACGAGGAGCTTGGAAGGAGACAGAGAACCCTAGAAGGGTCAGGAAGCCTCTGGAAGATGAGAGAAGTTGCGGGAAGTGGGTGCCAGCTACTACGCATACTGAGGGTTATGGCGGGTTCCGGATCCAGCTATGAGTAAGATCCGACCCTACACGCCCTTTCCTCCAGAGCCCAAGCCCAAGCGGGAATCGGCCCAGTTGCAGAGAAGAAGGAATATCAAATAACAACATAGTATAGATACTTTTCCAAAATTGCACATTAGTCCCTGAGTATACTGATATAAATAGGTGCAGTTGTAACTGAAAACGGTTTAACTGGAAAAATATACAATTTCATCTTCTACAAACCTCACCTTCCCCCCTTTCTCTCTCTTCCCTTCTCCTCTCCAATCTCAAGCACTCTTCTTCTTCCTCAGATCTAATTCCTCTAAACCCTCTCAGTATCTCATAGTCAAGGATCAGGATCATTGATCCAATAGAAAATCCGAGGTGAATTGAAGCATCAATTGTGGCAAGGAGCTCGTCCATCGTCGGCGCCATCAATCTCAGTTTCCAGTTCATCATCGATTGTGCGCCTCCGAAACGAGATCATGATCTCGATCTCATCATCACTGTCACAATTCCAGCTCTATATTACTTGTTGAGCGGTTGCGGATTAAGAATTTCCATTCTAATCTCGCCATCCTAGCTCTACAAGGAATTTAGATAGATCGTGGCTCAGAAGAGTATTACATATATATATATATATATATATATTAGCTGGAATACTATCGATAGCACCAAGTTATTGGTGCTATCAAGTGTTTAGCCATTGGATTAAGAGATGTGCGGTTAGGATGATAGTGGTCCTCTAGGGTTTAGTAGGAGGTTGGTTGAATAGTAAAACTCTTAGGGGACCACTATAATCCCAACCGTACATACTTTCATCCAGGGGATTAAATCTTGATAGCATCAATTGCTTGGTATTATCGATAGTATTCCAGCCGGACTATATATATATATACCGGCTACTATACTATTAATAGTACCAAGTTATTGGTGCTATCAAGTTTTCTATCCTTAGATCAAACTCTTTGATCATTTTCACCCATTAGATTTTACTATTTTTCCAACCACCTGTTAAACCCAAGGGGTCTACTATCATCTCAACCACACATATTTTAATCAAAGGGTTAAAAACTTAATAGTACCAATAACTTTGTACTATTAATAGTACTGCGGTCTAGCTCTATATATATATATAGTAGAGCTTATATGCTTTAAAAAGCACAAGTCCATCCATACTTGTGAATTTATTATTATTAAATTTGTATTGGAATTTGCCTTTTTTATTTTTTCTTTCTCTCTCTTTCGTTGACTTTACAATAACACATATCCCAATACAAATCTAATGATAAAAAATTTACAAGCATAAATTGGCTTGTATTTTTAAAAGTATATAAGCTCTACTCCTCTCTCTAGAGAGAGAGAGAGGAGAAGGGCTTATAGATTTTTAAAAGTACAAATCCAACCATACTTGTGAATTTTTTACCATTGCATTTGCATTCAGATTCGTACAATTGTACTTTTTCTTTCTCTCTCTTTAGTTGACTTTATAATTTGCATAAAACTCAATGCAAATTTAATGATAAAAAATTCACAAGCATAAATTCACAAGCATAATTTAGTTTGTGTTTTTAAAATTATACAAGCTTTACTCTCTCTCTCTCTCTATCTATATATATATATATATATATATATATATATATATATATATATATATATATATATATATATATATATATATATATATATATATATATATATATATATATATATGTAAGGATAAATATAAAACTATATATGATCAAAATAAAATTTAGTTGAAAGTTCGAAAATTACTGGTGCGATTTATCATAATTTTTTTCTTTTTCCCGTCAATCATATGATGATTATTAGTGTGAATGGTAATAATGTAGAGCCATATTTTATGGAGTTTCATTGACCAAGAATTTGGATCAACATATATAAATGGCATGACATTAGCATAAAGAAATTGATTAGCTAGTACCTTTTAACCAACCAATGCAACTAGCCCACCTATCACACCACATATACATGAGCAACGCTACATGTACACCCCCAAAGAAGGTGTACATTTTACACCCATCCATTTAAGGGTGGAAAAGTCACTTCACAAATTATGAAGTGACCCCTCACCACACCCCACCCATTGGATGGACGGGGTGTGCGATGTACACCCCCAAATGGGGTGTACAAGTAGCATTTTCCCATATACATATACATGTCCAATTTGACTTTTCTTGATTGTAACCCACCTCTCCCTCTCTCTCACATGTTCTCAATGATTCACTAATAAAATAAAATAATTTTTTAAAAATTTCTTTTTGTAAATTTTAAATTTGTAAGAGCACTTATTGATGGCATGCACTAAAAAATTTGAGTGTAAACTATTTTATTTTCAATTCAACTAATAAATTGAGTAGCTTTCAAATTGAGATAACCATCCATATAGAAAAAAGAGAAAAAAAAAAGTTATTTACAAAGCCAATATTGGTTTAGCTAAGTAATATGTGACACCAATGATATTATATCACTACAACAAAATTAGGCTATAACGATATTTTTAAGTGTTTCTAAAATTTAAAAAAAGTGTCGCTGACAAAAATACCGACACTTATTATAAGTGTTGCTATATGTGCCGTCGCTAGGGTGTATAGCGACACATTTTTTGTAATGTGTTCCAAAAATGTGTCCCTATAACCTAATTTTGAATATAGATGAAATATAGATAGGACACTTATACAAAAGTGTCACAAACATGTGTTCCTATAACCTAATTTTGCTGTAGTGATATATATTTTCAACATCCATATTTTTTTGAAAACAAGAAATTCAATTGTTGATATTCGAAGAAGTTCAAATTCAAAATATAATTACTTTATATTTTTTATTAAATTTATTTTGATAATAAATTGAATAAAATGAACACACCATCTAACTCTATATTTTTTGAATTTTTTTTTTTTCTTAAAGGACAATTAAAAGAAAAACACACCATCTAAGTCTATGTATTGACTTAATTTTTTGAGCTCTTGTCTTAATCCTTGTCTTATTGCTGAAAATTTGGTGCTCGACAAAACATGTTATATTTATCTTAAAAATAAATTGAAAGGATGTTTACTTAATTTTTAATTGTCTTAATTCCTCATGTCTTATCATCGAGAATACAACTATTTGATAAAATATGTTATATTTAATTTTAAAAGATATAGAAAAGAAGGAAAAATATGTTACATTGTACTGAAATGATTTTATATGAAATTGTTTTTCCAAATATATGTCTAGAGAATTTTTTTTTTTTTTAAATCTTTCAATCCAACCAAAATTAGTATTAGTTTGTATTTGGCTAGATATATATGTTTCCTAAATAAGAGCCCTCTAAAGTTATAAGTTCAAACTAAATTGAGTCTAATCGAGCTTTACTTTGAGTTAAATTAAACTTTTTAAGCTTTAAATAAATAGTTTGACAAGTGTAGGCATAAAAAAAATGGCATTAGGTGGTAGACGATTCAAATCAGGTGTCTAGCCTATATGGACAAAGAAAATAAAAATATGTGGTACAGTAGGAATTGAAAAAATATATATATAAAGATGAAAAGACTTTAAGTGAAAACAGTTGAAAACGTGAGACGTGATTTTCGCAAGGCTGACGGAAATATTATAAATAATATTTTCAAAATTAATCTTACACACACATACAGAAAATATCACTTTTATTAATTTTTTACAATTTACAGTTTTTCTAAGTGTAGTCTAACTTGTAGCCTCTATTTTTTTCTGAATTTATAGTTTTTTTGGAAAATAATTGTAACTTGTGACTCGTATTTTTTCTTAAAATAATTAATTTTGCTCATTCAGCTGAGCTTCCAATCAATCCAATCGAGAATACTCTTTGTTTTTTGTTTTCATATGTGATGAGTTGAGATAGAATGTAATTGATCTAATTCCTACGCAAACAAATCACTTGAATTTGAACGTAGCATATTCGAGGATCAGTTCAAAAATTAATCCACACCTGTATGTCACACTTGACTTGGTCGACAATTTGATCTGGTCAAAATTCTTTCTAAATTATTTTCTACCCCGACAATAAATAACTTTCACATGCAAATGTGTTGACTATAACCTAGCTACGTAAAAAATATATTCTTAAATTAAGAAAAACAAAAAAAAAAAACAGATGTAACGCATAGTTGCATTGATATAAAAAACAAAGCTAGATGTGGAAGGTAAATACATAAATTTTATATATTTAAACTTTTCTAAGGCTAGTTGTGCTATGCATGACTGAGCCAAATATTTTTTATAGACTTTATTTTTATTATTTTTAAGCCTATAGTATGTTTATTAATTTTGAGCTGAGACTAATCAAGTGGTAGGAATAGAGTGGAGCTAGGGATGTCGATAGGGATGTCGATGAGTACAGATATTCAAAATTTTATTCGAATTCGAATTCGAATCCGAACAAAATAAATTTATTCGATGTTAGATGGATATAAAAAATAAAAATTTGACGAATTTAAATTTAGATATGAATTTTGACTGTACCCGATCCGAACCCGACCCGAATCCGAATTGGTTTTATGTTATATATATATATATATATATATATATATATATATATATATATATATATATATATATATATATATATATTTGATATTATATTTAAATTTAATATAATATATTTTGAAATATTGTAAGGAGAAAAAAAAATTATTATTATTTCGGGTTTAGATTTTCGGATTCGGATTCAGGTTCGGATTTTAAATTTTTGGTCAGGTTCGGATTTGGATATGAATTTTGAAAATTCATCAGATCCGGGTTCGAATTCGGATTTGATAGTCGGGTTCGGATTTTTGAAAATCCGTCCCGAATCTGTCCTGTTGGCATCCCTAAATAGAGCTCAAGGTGCTCCCTAAAAAATGTTATTCTGTGTAAAACTATATGTTACGAACACTAACACGAAATATAAAATACGATACTATTCGGACACGATGATTCGATAATTTTTAAAAAATTAAAATACAAACACCGTAGGCACGGCTAATAAAATAAAATATTATTAATATAATAATATATAGAATTCGGCTACTATACTATTGATAGCACCAAGTATTTAGTACTACCAAATTTGTTACCATTAAATTTATCCTTTTAATCAATTTTATAATTTTAATCATTCTATTTTACTAACCATCCACTAAACCTTAATTAAAAAACGACTATCATCCTAACCATACATTTTCTTATCGGAGGGCTAAAAATCTAATAGCACCTATGACTTAGTAGTATTAATAGAATAGTAGCCTAATTCTAATATATATATTCATTATATATAAATAATTAATTTTATTAAAATATTTTTGTATTTTTTATATGAATTAAAGTTACTAAAAATTTTATTAATAATTCATATATTTTTTTTAAAAAAAAAAATCTTTGTCATACATAATAATTTTTATTGTCCAACAAAAATTATATATATTTATCAAAAAATCAAAATATTTATTATTTTATATTATATATATATGTATAAGAAAGTAATATAAAAGTAATATGCAAATATTTTTTTACAGGATTTTTTTGATTAAACAGGGATATACCCTATTTTGTAATAGTACACAGCCTATCAAACCAGGAGCCTGGCCCCCAAATACCACAAAGAAGCACGAGATATCTAGCAAACCCCCCAGATACTGGCTAACACTAACCCATTAAAGCAACTGCCAGTCGCTTGACGCAAATAGAACAAAGAAGGAAAAAAAAACAAAAAACAACAAGAAAGTCAAGCATGACCCCAACCATGAACTACAAGAGATAATCTCAGAGAAGCCTGCTGCTGCAATCTAACTCGCTCATCTTTCTCAACATTGCCCCCTTTGCTCGGTCCCTTGCTGTCAGCTCCGGCAGACAGAATTCCCCATTGGTCCTCATGTCACTGATTCCAGATTGGTCAAAAACAAACCCGGTAACTCCTCCGACAATTTTCTAATGCGCCTTCATCAACGAAACTGGCTGTAGCAGTCAGCCACCCAAAATTGCCACCCAAAATATTTTTTTACAGGATTGATGCTCTATAAATCCGCTTTCATAGCATGTCTGCGTCGGACATGAATCCGACACGAATATGCCCATGTGTCCACACAGACACATAAAATTTATAAAAGTATTGGTGATCTTCGCAGATATAGTAAGTAGAAATAATATGAAGCATCTATTTTTATTTAAAAGCTTAAATTTTGGGAGTACCATATTTTTAATTTTTAATATTATATATTTACTTATGCAGATACAACAAATTTTTATTGATTTTTTTTAATTATCACAATTAATGATCATTTAATTATAAATTATACTACTTTTCTGATGAATCACATTAGGAATACAATTAGAGCATTGATACCATCTCAACAAATTAGAAAAATATTATAGAATTTATATGTAAGCATAGCATTTGCTCAAATGCAATGTATATATACATGTCCCACTGTACTCCTATATATTGACTTAATTATTTGAAATATTGTTTTTTTTTTATGATAGGCTCTGACTCAAATTTAGTATTGAGTATCAAAAATTTATCAGTACGATATGATATAGTACATATCAAATCGTATCGATGAATACTGATCATATAATATATATATATATATACCGATACATAATAATAGAAAGAATTTATTTTTTTAATAATAAATTTTTAAAATTATTTATGATATACTTTTATTAAAATAATTATTTTGTAATGTAAAAGAAAAAGGAGAGTTTTGAATGGTATCTTATTAACAAGATTCATGGTGATGAATAATTAAAATTTTGATTGAGAAAGATAACACTTTTTTTAAAAATCACTAAACTTGGAAACTAAATTAATGGTGGTATAATATTGGGATCATTTGCTAAATAAATGCACTAGATGCTATACATGTACTAATTCTTAACTACCTAGCCTGTCCTTTTTGTGCTATATATATATATATATATATATATATATATATAAAAAAGTAAGCACAAGCTTAGTAGAAAGAGATAGAGATATTGAGAGAGAGAGAGAGAGAAGAGGAGGAGGAGGATGGCCGGAGGCGGATTCGCCGTGAATGGCCCGGCTGCCGACTATGGCGGGGGTATCACGTTCTCCGTAATCATAACATGTATCGTGGCGGCCTCTGGTGGGCTTATCTTCGGATACGATGTTGGAGTTTCAGGTAAAAATTATTTCTCTTTTTTATTTTATTTTTTATATGAATTTCTACGTTTTGTTGAAAAATATTCTCTGTAATAATTATTTTACGGAACAAGAACACTCGACGGTTCTCTCATCGTTATTATTAGTTAAAATTGAAGCACACAAAAAGGCCTTTTACTTTTACAATTTAATTTCTTCTAGTAAAAATTGTTGTACTAATTCTGAATTTGACCTTTACTTATATATAAATATATATATTATGAATTTGAAGATATACAAAAAGGGTTTATTGGATTAAATTTGTAGCAAATTTGGTGTTTGATATGTAGGGGGAGTGTCGACGATGGAATCATTTCTGAGACTCTTCTTTCCGAACGTTCTGAGAAAGATGGCAGAAACTGAGCGCAGCGTATACTGCTTGTATGACAGTCAGAAACTGACAGCATTCACATCGTCGTTATACATTGCCGGACTTGCAGCATCCCTGGTGGCCGGCAGCCTCACCAAGGCAGTCGGCCGCCAGGCCATCATGTTGCTGGGCGGGGCTCTGTTCTTCGTCGGTGCTGCTGTCAACGCCGCCGCCGTAAATCTAGCCATGCTTATTATTGGCCGGATTCTCCTTGGTTTCGGCGTCGGCTTCACCAATCAGGTCAGTAGTAATTTATTTTAAGAGACGTTAGTCGTACAGTTTTTTAGAAATGTACATCCTACACTCCATATCATTCTGAGGTTGATATTATTTCACTCATCATATCGAGTGACAAGTAAAATTCATCCAACCCTAGAATAAAATGGGATGTAAGATATACCCTCCTAAAAAAAGTATACTTATATATATCTATTTATTTTTTCCTCTTTTCACGCTCGTGTTTGACCGACTTGTGTAGAAAATACTTTTCCTCTCTCAATTTGTTATTCCTAATTTTTATTTCCCGTGTGTGTGTATATATATATATATATATATATATATATATATATATATATATATATATATATATATATATATATATATATATATATATATATATATATATATATATCGATAGTATTTTCTACCCGTAGATCAATCCTTTTAATGGTGCTATCAAGTTTTCTATTCTTAGATCAACCCTTTTTCTACCCGTAGATCAATCCTTTTAATGGTGCTATCAAGTTTTCTATTCTTAGATCAACCCTTTTAATTATTTTTATCCGTTAAATTTTACTATTTTTCCAACAACCTATTAAACCCAAAAAATTCACTATCATCTCAACCACTTATCTTTTAATCTAAGGATTAAAAACTTAATAGTACAAATAACTTTGTACTATTAATAATATTCCAGCCTAGCTCTATTTGCCTAGAAATCAAAAAAATTCAAAATTAATGGCTGAAAATAAAAATTTCATAAAATATAATAATATTGGTCTTATTTTATGTAGTATAAATAAAAATTATTAAAATTTTACGTGATTTAAATATTTCTATATCATTAAATTTACAAACGATTTATCACGATAATAAAAATTATTAATTTTGAACTCTTCTAATCACTAGACAAATAATATCAAAAAATTATAAAATTTATCTTATAAATTTTAGATTAAATTTAATGAAAGTAATCGTTCATTTGAAAATACTAATATTAAAAATAATTTGAAAGCACAAAAATCTCTTTATTTCCACACAAATCTTAAATTGCGTGTATAAATTAATAAAATAATTTATGTTATAAATGGGAAACACAAAGATAATTTATAAAAATTTATAGCTATATTGGAGTCACAATCAACATGTGGGGTTTGCTTCACTAGGTTTCACGCATTGCAACGACTTTTTCCTAGTGCTTAAATTAAGTTTGCTGATGCTTCCCTATTAAGTGCTTAAAAAAATTGTAAATTTATAATATTTTTATTTAAAATTATTATATTATTCGTGATTATAATATCAATGTTATAAAATTAATTTGTCGCAAATATATCTCATAAAAAAGACTCCAAAATGCTAGAGCAAGTGTTGACATAGTAATATAAAAAATATAAAATAATTTAATTAATTTATGTACGGACCTTTAAAATTTTATATAAATTTATTTATATTTTTTTAAAAAAAAATACTCTTAAATTAATTAGACACTTTGGGAGTTGCAAATAGGACAAAAAAAAATTTTCATTTTAGCACATATGCTCCTCTAAATATACATATTTACATATATATATTTTTATAAAATCCGAAACTTGTATACAGAAGTTTACAAAATTACTCTTATAAATAAATAACTTAATATAAGATCAATAATTTTATGCAACTCCCTGAGTAGTTAGTGAGATAAATTTATTTTTTTTTACTCTTTCAGTTATTATACATGACCATAGGCATATTTTTGAATTTGTTTTATATAAATTTCTATAAATATATTGAATAGTAGATATATTCTTTCAAAAATTTTGTCCGCTAAAAATTGAGTTAATTATAGGTATTTAATATTTTTGTGCTACTATTCTAATAGTTGTTACGAAAACGATAACAAATCAGAGTGATATATATGAACAACATAAATATATTTATAGAAACTTTTAAAAAAAATATATCTGCATGCAAGGATAAAATTTACGTTTCAGTAAGCTAACCAAAACAATGAACAACTTAAAATTATTTAAAAATTAAATATAAAAAAAATAAATTTTATAGAAATATTTTTGTTATTCAATATGTTTTCAAATTCACTTTCCGTTTAGATAAATATTTAGATAGATACACTACACTGTCTGCTTTTTTAAATTGTGGAAAATTTCAAGCGCGTGTGAGTATTTATTTCTATCCTAAAATACTGGAATAAGATAATTACCCGTTTGGTAACGGAATAAGACAAAACTAGCTATTCCAGGAATAAGTATAAAGTACGGAACTAGTGTAAAAAGGTATTTGAGATTATTTCTTATTAGAAGTGGAAGGATATTTAAGAAAAAAATAAGAGGGTGGTTGGAAAGAGTGAGAATAATAATTCTCACTTATTCTAGTTGTACTGAAACAAACTATACCGATTTCTGATGCGTTTGAAAGAATATGAAAAATATTTCTACTATTTTCGGTTCTATATCGAATCTTAAGATCCAATCTCGGGCCCAGCAAAGTCGTGAGTTTGTGGAACTTCCACCACCTTACGTACGCGATGTCTAAAGATTGAAAGCATTTTTATAAATGGAATCCACGTACGTAGGAAAAGACAATTAACTCGACCAAACAATCGGAATAACTCACTCTCTTGATTTGCAGCATAGTTGTGCAAAAAATAACGAATAATTATTTACGTATTCACCATAAATATACGACTTTTATGTGAGTAATCGTTTTCACTTTTATTTATATATGTCTTTTGGTTTGCTGATTCCGAGTTAATTTTATTCTCAACTTATTCCGAATTTAAATGTTTGACTAATCGTATTTCTCTAAGATTTTTTTTAGTTGGGGTTGTTTTGATATCTCAAAAAAAAAAACTAGCTTACTTTAAAATTTTTTAAATTTTCTTTTTTACGAAAAACTAGTATTTTTATTTTTTGATTTTTTTTTCTGAAAAATGAAATACTAGTATTCCATTAAATTTGAAATTTTTTAAAAAATAAAATTTTTATTTTTTTTAGAACCAAATAATTAAGCGCCAAACTAACAAAGAATTTTTTATATTCTATAAAATATTTTTTTGGGCATGGGTTAGGTCGGCCCAGAGCCCATCTTGATATGGTTCAGGATCTTCAAGATCAGCTCAGTTTCTGTGTCCATTCTTTAATAATATAGAGTAATAAATTAAAGGAAAATGCTACCCGTACACCTCATTCGGGGTGTATATCACACACCCCACCCATCCAATGGGTGGGGTGTGATGATGGGTCAATCGATGTGACCCGTAAAAGATATCGCCACTATTAAAATGGTGGAGGTGTATGATATACACCCCTTCGGAGTGTACATGTAGCATTGCTCTAAATTAAATTATTTTATTTTTTTTTAAAAAAAAATATTTATTTGTTAGATACAATTTTAGTTGGTAATTATTAAAATATAAAATAAAATTTTATTTGAAAAGTTCAGTAATTGCACCATTTATATCCAACTCCTTTTTTTTTTTTTTTGACTATTTTATTTTTTATTTTCTATGTATTTCGGTATCTATGGCCGTAAAAAAAAAAATTTATTTCCAAGTGGCAAAAAAATAAGATTTGATGATAATATTTAAAATTTTAAATTTATTTTTTTTAAAAAAAATAATAATAATAAATGAAGTAAATAATATATTATTATTTTTCAATAATAATAAAAAAGGTTAATTGCATACGGCTCCCTGCAAACATATCGAATAGCAGATATATCCTTACAAAGTTCAACTTTTTATATTTATCTTTTTAAAAGTCCAACGTTATTTATATATAACTCTCCGGTTTATTATTGTTAGTTTACTGTTTATTTTTTAATAGATTATATATGAAATGACAGTTTTGCCCATTTAAAAATGTTCCTCCAAAAAATAATACAGAAATATCTGGAAGGATAAAAAGATAAATTTATCTTACTAACTAACCAAGATTAAATAATTAATCTATGGTTAACTAGATTTTTCTAACAGAGATAGAGTGTAGGAATATATATGAAAAACGTTGGACTTTTGAAGTAATAAATATAAAAAGTTAAACTTTGTAGGAATATATCTGTTATTCAATATGTTTTTGAGGGAACCTTATGTAATTAACCCTAATAAAAATGATTGATTTCATGACCAGGCCGCTCCGGTGTACCTAGCAGAGGTATCGCCGCCGCGGTGGCGCGGGGCCTTCACGACGGGGTTCCAGTTCTTCCTCCTCATCGGCGTCGTCGTCGCGAGCGTCGCCAACTATTTTACCGCCCGCCTCCGCCGCTGGGGCTGGCGCCTCTCCGTAGGCCTCGCCGCCGTCCCCGCCGCCATCCTCCTCCTCGGCGCCCTCTTCATCCCCGACACCCCCAGCAGCCTCATCCACCGCGGCATGCCCGACGCCGCCCGCTCCGCCCTCCGCCGCCTCCGCGGCCCCGCCGCCGACGTCGACGCCGAGCTCAAAGACGTCGCCCGCGCCGTCGAGGACGCGCGCCGCAACGAGCGAGGCGCCTTCGCCAGGATTCTGCTGCAGCGCCGCTACCGCCCCTACCTCGTCATGTCGTTCGCCATCCCGCTGTTCCAGCAGTTCACCGGCGTGATCGTGCTCGCGTTCTTCTCGCCGATCCTGTTCCAGACCGTCGGGTTCGGCAGCAACGCCGCGCTCATGGGCGCCGTCATTCTCGCCGCCGTCGACCTCGTTGCCATTCTCGTGTCCACCGTCACCATCGACCGCTACGGCCGGAAGGTGCTCTTCATCGTCGGCGGTGTTCAGATGATCGTTTCGCTGGTACCACCACGCACAACAACTTTTAACCGACTTGTATTATTTTTACAACTTCACCTCATTGCTCTCACCGACATGTACAGATTGCGGTGTCCTGGATAATGGGGTCGAAAATGGGTGGTAACGGCGAGGCGACCATGGCGAAGCCATACGCCACGGCGGTGGTAGTACTGCTGTGCTCCTTCTCGGCGGCCTACGGGTGGTCGTGGGGCCCGCTGGGGTGGATCGTTCCGAGCGAGATCTTCCCAGTGGAGATCCGGTCGGCAGGGCAGGGGATCAGCGTGGCGGTCGGCCTCGGCTGCACCTTCGTCCAGACGCAGTCCTTCCTCGCGATGCTCTGCCGGTTCAAGTTCGCCACCTTCGCCTACTACGCCGGCTGGGTCACCCTCATGACCGCCTTCGTCGCCTCCTTCCTCCCCGAGACCCGCGGCGTTCCGCTCGAGTCCATGCGCTCCGTCTGGGCACGCCACTGGTACTGGGGCCGGTTCATCGAGGACCACCGGAATGTCGAACCTCAACTTTAATACAACTGAATATCATTAGGCCCTGTTTGGATTGGGCTTAGAACAAAGAATAGGGGGATATCTCCCTTGTTCTACCAAACGCACATGGAATCAACCGGTATAGCTTGTTTCAGTACAACTAGAATAAGCTGGAATTACTGTTCTCACTCTTCCCAACCACTCTCCTACTTTTTTCTTAAATATTCTCTCACGTCAACCGAGGCACCCTCTTTCACTTCATTATTACATAATAAAGTTGAGGGCAAAAAGATAATTTACCCCAACTAATACTCTTTATTCATCTTATTCCTCATTATCATACCAAACACAAAATCTCTTATTCCTGAAATCATCCCAAACGCTTTTTTACACTAGTTCCGTACTTTATATTTATCCCTGAATTAGCTAGTTCGGTCTTAACCCGTTAACAAACGGGCCCTTAGAGTCAACAACACCTGCTATACGCAATGTAAAATGTGTCTCAATCAAAAATACAGTGGACATTTTCCAATCAAATAGTGCTTCACAGTGTAATTCTTATTTAGAAATTAGCTTCCATTGTTCTAGCTATATATTTTGTTGGCACAGATCAATCAATAAGCATGCATACTTACTCTGTGTTAAGAAGATAAATTAAATTAGTGTTATAAGTTGTTTTGAATTCCACAAATCAATTTCAGCCTTTTGGGGAGGATCTGAGTGTTTTAATATGGTACTAAAATTTGTTTCACACTTCCCTTAAGAGCCAGTTTTCTATTGGATTTTGTTTTCCATTCAGTTTTTTAGTACTTTTTTAAATATAAATATATTGATGCTAAGCTTTAAAAATATGAATACAAATAGTATTTTTACTATTTAATCCACCACCTAGTAAATCCTAAGGGATCATTATCATTTTAACCACATATCATTTAATCCAAAGGCTAAAACCTTGATAGCACCAATGACTTGGTGCTATCAATAGTATTCCAGCCTAATTATATATATATATATATATATAGAGAGAGAGAGAGAGAGTAGAACTTATATGCTTTTAAAAGTATAAGCACATTTATATTTGTGAATTTTTTATCATTAGATTTGTACTGAGATTTATACTTTTTATTTCATCTTTTTCTCTCTTTAGTTGACTTTACAAAAACACAAATTTCAATATAAATCTAATGGTAAAAAATTTACAAGTATGGATGAATTTGTATTTCCAAAAGTATATAAGCTCTACTATATATATATATATATATATATATATAGTCGGGCTAGTATGCTATTGATAGCTAGCTCCCAGCACTTAGTACTACTAAATTTTTTACTGTTAAATCTATCCCTTTGATTATTTTCATTTCTTTGATTATACTATTTTTTCAACCACCCATTAAACCCTAAGGTATCGTTTGGTAACGGAATAATCAGAACTAGCTATTCTGGGGATAGGTATAAAGTACGGAATAAGAGCGAAAAAGCGTTTGGTTCGGTTCCAGGGATAAGAGATTTTATATTTGGTATGAGAATGAGGAATAAGAAGAATAAAGGGGTTGTGATGATGAGAGTGTATTGGGAAGGAAAAGAGAGAAATGAGATAGAAGGATTTGTGATGATGAGAGTGTATTGGGAAGGAAAAAAGAGAAAGGAGAGAGAGGAATTTGTGATGATGAGAGTGTATTGGAAAGAGAGAAAGGAGGGGAGGAGGGATGGTTTAATAAAAAAAAAAATTATAAAATAATAGATAAGAACTGTTGTTCCAGCTTATTCTGGTTGTACTAGAACTACTGTACCGAATAATTCTTGGTGCGTTTGGTAGAATAAGGGGGATAAACCTCTTATTCCCGTTTCTAGCCCCGAAACAAACGGTGCCTAAGGGCTTACTATCATTCTAACCACACATCTTTTAATCCAATGGTTAAAAATTTAATAGGACCAATGACTTGGTATTATTGATAGTATAGTATAGTAGCATATATATATATATATATATATATATATATATATATATATATATATATATATATATATATATATATATATATATATAATTGAGCTCCTATACTCGTAAAAGTATAAAGTTATTTGTGCTTGTGAGTTTTTTATCCTTAGATGTAGGAATGTGCGGTTAGGATGATGGTGGGCCCCTTAGATTTATTGAGTGGTTGGTAGAATAGTATAATCTAAGGGGTATAATTAATCAAGGGATTAGATCTAACGGTAGAAAATTTACAAGCACCAATTGCTTGGTGCTTGTACAAGCACAGTAGCCGGACTCTATATATATATATAGAGAGAGAGAGAGAGAGACGTATGTCTTCTATATTTTTGAAAATACGGAGGCCTTCGTATTTATACATTATTTTTGATAATGAAACATTCGATTCGATGATCGGTTTCGTTAGGCATGATCTTCGCCATTAGAACTATTTAGAAACCAAAATTCACAATTTTTCGACATCATTTACTAAGTGATTAAAGAGTCTCAAAAATGACTATTTTAACGACCAATGTAATACGTTTGTAGGTTCAACAGTATGGAATAATTTAAATTACGTGAAAGTTTAATAGAAAACTATACTTAACATTGAGAGCAAAATTTTGATTTAAAATTTAAGTCTTTTATCACTATTTTTTATAAATTTTTTATTTTCAGCCGTTTATTTTGGGACTACTTGTTCACTAGACAAATGAAGTCAAAAAAATTATAAAATTTGATTTTTAAATAGTTATAATATTATAGATCAAGTCTAATAGAACCGATCGTCGAATCGGATATCCATAATTAAAAATAATTTATAAATACAAAAATTTCTGTAATTTCAAAAGTATAAAAGCTTAGCTCAAATATATATATATACACACACATTATATACACACACACATGGGAGCTTTTTATTAGTTATTGCATGATCACCATGGCTTCAATAGGCACCAATATGAAATAGTACTATAAAGTAGGTAAAAATATACAGAAATTACTTAAGTTATCCCCCATTTTAATTTAGATATTTAATATTTTTAAATTTTAATTTTATCATATATCTAATTTGTTAATTTATTTAATTTGAGTCACTCAACGATACTTTGACTTAAATATTTAAACTAATTACTTACTTTAATAAATTTATAGTTGTAAAAATTATATAAAGTATACTAACTAAATCTGTAAAGATAAATAATATATTCAAATAATTACTTATTTTAGTAAATTTATAATTATGAGAATTATATAAAGTATACTAATTAAATCTGTAAAGATAAATAATACATACAAAATTTAAAGCTAAAGTATTGTTAATTGACTCAAATTAAATAAATTGAATAGTTGAATAATAAAACTAAAATTTTGAAAGATGAAAAAATCAATTCAAAATAATTTATAATTCAAATAAATTTTGTACATTTTTATCTATAAACTAATATGACATGATAACAACATCTACCACTAAGCTCTAGTTAAAAAATAAAATAAAATAAAAACAAAAAAAAATGCAAATTAATAGTAGAAATAATTCACTACAATAAAATTAGGCTATAGCGACACTTTTAAGTATTTTTAAAATCTAAAATAATTGTCGCTGACAAAAATACCGACACTTATTGTAAGTGTTGCTATATGTGCCGTCGCTAGGGTGTATAGCGACACATTTTTGTAATGTGTTCCAAAAATGTGTTCCTATAACCTAATTTTGAATATAGATGGAATATAGATAGGACACTTATACAAAAGTGTCACAAACATGTGTCTCTATAACCTAATTTTGTTGTAGTAATTATTACCCTAATGATTCTATGAACCCTTAAGTGATAATTATTACCCTAATGATTCTATGAATCCTTAAGTGATAATTATTACCCTAATGATTCTATAAATCCTTAATATAATAAATTTTTTTTAATATAATAAAATTTTTTTATCTAAGTACACGGTAAAAATTAAATCACTTTACAACTATTTATAATTATTTATAATTCTATGGATCAAAATTAACTGAATAAAAAAGATAAAAAACCCCTGGCTACTAATTAGAGTAAGGGATCGTTATTCAAAAATGCTACCTAAGTGGTTGGTATGGATTATAAGTACTAACGAATAATTCCAAAAAATTGATATGAAGAAAAAAAAATGTACCTATCAAATTTAAAGTGTACTGATATACAGTACTCAAGGACGAGATTAGTAAGAAAATAACAATTCAATAGCTTTTTTGGAAAAAAAAATTAATGATATTATGTAGCAAATGAACACATCCTCATTGTAGTAATGTGTAATTAAGCATATCTAGTGGCCCAATATGGTGGAGCTCATCATTACAGTTCTTTTGTACTCACTATATATATATATATATAGAGTTGTGTTGGAATGTTATTGATAGCACCAGTCCAACTTTATCACTCATTTTGTAGTCCTTGAATCGCATTGAGATTCGTGCAAGCTCTTTAATTAAAAAGAAGAGATTTTTATTTTTTACTTTTTCTTTTCTCTTTTTTTCATTAAAGAGCCTCCACGAATCTCAATACGATCCAAAAACTACAGAATAGGTGACAAAATTGGGCTGGTGCTATCAATAGCATTCCAGCACAACTATATATATATATATATATATATATATAGAAATTTTGAACCTCTATGTCTCTCTCATGGCAGTAATCAAGCATTCCTATGTTTATATTTTTATACTTGGTTTGGTTCTATTCTTTTTACAGAGAGTCTCAGTATGTGAGGCAAGACATTTGACGGCAGAAAGTAAAGAAACAAAACAATAATATGGGCATAGTGATCTTCGACCCACGGCAATGGTGGACGATACTCGCCCCACCGAACCAGGCCATAGTCTCGGTGTCGGTCACGTCTTCTTCAGAAGCAGAATCGACAGCAAAAATTAATAAAGAAAACATCATTTGAAGTTTGTATTTTGATTCACTACAATTAGACATATTGAATCTGTTATGTTCTTACTTAGTAAATTTAGGATAATAATTTTTATCCTATATATTATTATTATGATTTTTTCTCACAATATTATAATTTATATTTTTATTTATAATAATAATAATTCATATTCAAAAAAAGGGAAATAAAGGGCCCTAAGCCCAAGAGACAAGTGGGCCTGTTTAATACCGCGATCAACGCGGATTCGTTCAACCTCTATCTCTCCCTCCTCTCGTGCCTCGCATCACGGACCGTTAAAAACCCCACACGCTCGATCCGACGCTCCACATCGCACCTCTTCCCCGAGCCGCCTCCTTATATCTCTCCCCTTCTCTCTCCCTCTCTCTTTCTCTCTCTCTCTCTCTCTCTCGCTCTCCCTTCCCACGAGCTTCTCTCTCTTTCTCTCTCGCTCCACCGTATACGATGCAACAGGGCGCGGCGGGGAAGGGCGGAACCGATACCCAGACGCAGCTACCACCGCCGCCGCAGTGGTTGGCGATGCAGTACCCTCCGGCGGCGGCGATGATGGTGCCGCCGCCGCAGATGGTGGCGGCGGCGTTCCCGCCGCCGCAGTTCGCGCAGCACTACGTGCCATATCCGCATCCGCATCCGCATCCGCCGCCGCCGCCGCCGCCGCACCATGCGGCGGCGGCGGCGGGAGGCGGCGGAGGGGGTGAGGAGAACAAGTCGATCTGGGTGGGGGATCTCCACTTCTGGATGGACGAGAACTACCTCCACAGCTGTTTCAGCCACACCGGCGAGGTAAGGGTTTCCTTGTTCGATTCCTCTTCTCCTTCGCAATGCGTAGATCTCCGCAAGATTTTTTTAGATTTCGTATTAAACCCTTTTATTTGGTTTGTTATGGGGAATTGATTTGAGGATCTGAGTTTGGTAACGAGTAGATCGTGTGAGTTGTGTCTGTGTTGCTTTGTATGGGAATAAAATGTGTGGTGGAATGTGGAATTGTCGTAGTCGTGTGTGCATATTTGGAAGGTGAGATTTTGAAACAATACTTAGTTGCTGCTATAAAAGGAAATGAGTGTCAATTAATGGGGTTAAAAATGGATAATATGTCAACATACATTGCACTGGTTCTGAGTTTCCTTTGTTGTTGTGTTCTTTTGTGCTTTGTAATCTCAATCCTCTCTTTACATCTGGATTGATCTGGCAAATGCTGATCTTCTTAATGCTATGCACTATGTATCTCCACAGTAACTGTGAGTGAAAAGAGATTCAGGCGCGCGCCTGTAGCGGCCTTTTGAACGTTAGATTGGTTTAGAAAAACTATATTGGACCATGATTTTCGAAACATGTTATGGTTAAATTGTTGCTGAACTTAGATTCTTGTCCATGAACATAATTTTGCTTTAGTTGATAAATATTTGGTGTTGGGAGGACTTATAATGATTTCATTATTGCATTTAGCAGAATTTTCATGTAGGAGCTATCCAATATGTCCTTTTCGAACTATCCAATATCTCCTTTTCATTTACTCAACTTAATACTTACAACATATGCACTTTCCTAAATTGTTTTGCTCTTTTAATCGACTTAATTTCATTTGTTACATACTAAGCAATAACACTACTTTCTCCACTTCTTTTTGACAACTTACTTGCTTGAAGATGCCCATTGTTCAATTAACTTCTTCTTTTAGTGACTGCTTTTTTTAAAATTTTGCAGGTTCAATCGATTAAAGTTATTCGCAGCAAGCAAACGGGACAGTCAGAAGGATACGGTTTTGTAGAGTTCTATACACGAGCAGCAGCTGAAAAAGTACTTCAAAACTTCGCTGGGCACATAATGCCTAACACTGATCAACCTTTTAGGTTAAATTGGGCATCGTTTAGTATGGGGGATAGACGTGCAGAAGTTGCTTCTGATCATTCCATATTCGTCGGCGATCTAGCATCTGATGTCACAGATTCAATATTGCAAGAAACATTTGCTACTAAATACCAATCTGTAAAAGGTGCAAAAGTTGTCATAGATGCTAATACTGGCCGTTCAAAAGGTTACGGATTTGTAAGATTTGGAGATGATAATGAGAAGACACTCGCCATGACTGAAATGAATGGTGTATATTGCTCTAGTAGGCCCATGCGTATCGGCCCGGCAACCCCCAGAAAATCTTCAGGTATATTGCAAGTTTACAATTTTAGTGGTTGCTATGTAGATTTTGTTTTTTTTTTTCAATATTTTTGAAGTTTGCTTAATCATGATTGTAGTTGTTTTGTATTTATATTTTTCGTTGAATTGTAGTTTTGTGTTGTAAATCATATGATAATATTTGTTGAATTAAGATATGCTTAGCTGTTCTATTAAATTAGTGTTGTCTGTTTTGCTGTATAGTGAGTAACGTGGTTAGTTATATCTAGCAGGCATTGCCGTAGTCCTAAGTTTTATTAAAGATAATCATTTTAGTGTACAAGTTAGAATTTTTTGTCTTGCTTTATGTGTAAGTGGTTTTTGTCTAGCGGACGCTCTCTTTGTCCTAAGCTTTTCTGTTTTTGAAAATTGTATTCTCGGGTTGATAGTATTTGGACACTCAACCTAAGAATGCTGTTTCCAGATCTACCGTTAACGTGAGCATTGCTTTATAAGCTGTTTCGTAGGCACATCTCACACTGCCTTACCTTAGTAGAGTGTCTTTCATTGGAAAGTTTATATGCCTCTTTTTGGTTACAACTCGTATAAAATGTACAGTATTTTGGAGAGGCAAGTAAGTATTATTGTTGGGCCAATTGAGATCTGGATGAGATAATAATGAAATAGGCTGATTTAGATATGAAGGATTGATGAAAGTGACAACATAGTGAACTGACCAAGTACTGGTAAGATGTTTTTGCAGTTTTTAGAATTTTTTCTTATGCTTATCTTATTATCAGACCCTCAAGCATGTTTTCTGGTTAATTGTGAATCATTAACCGAAGATTGTTTTTTTAGTATTCTTAACCAGCATTTTATTTTAGGTGGTTCTGGATCTAATGGGTCAGCACAATCAGATGGTGATTCGATGAACACGACAGTGAGCTAATGTTCCTCTTTTGCCTTTCTATTTTGGTACTCTATGAATTCTTCCTATGTGATTGCTGTTGTAGGTATTTGTTGGAGGGCTTGACCCTAATGTCAGTGAAGATGATCTAAGGAAAACCTTTTCTCAGTATGGCGACATCGCTTCTGTAAAGATTCCTCTTGGGAAACAATGTGGGTTCGTGCAATTTGTTCAGAGGTAAACTCAACGAAATTCCAATTTATAGAAAATGGTAGAAGCCAGGTAAATTGCTGTTATTTGACCTTTTCCTATGAATACTGCATGTTATTTATGTTCTTGTAGAAACAATGCTGAAGAAGCAATGCAGGGCTTGAATGGAACAATGATCGGTAAGCAGACGGTGCGTCTTTCATGGGGTCGCAATCCAGCAAGCAAACAGGTATTGGCTCATTTAGAAATATTACATAATAATAGGATATAATAGATCATTTAGCTATTATTTTGAAGCAATTATTAATAGATAAAGATTAAACTTTTTAGACCAACATCAGTTTATGATCAAATCGCTTTAATCCCTGCTAATTGGTTTTTAAGGAGAGACGCTGTTCCAATTATTGACTATTGGATTCTTTTCACCATTCAACTTTATATTGATCTCAATATCCTTTATTAACACTCTCTAGCAATTTTTGTCTGGGACTCTATCCATCTTTGTACCACCTTCTAACTGAGTGAAGTGCTAGTTTGGTTGCGCTTGGCTCCATTGTGAAAAACCGAATGAAGTGCTTGCTCGGTTGGCCTTGGCTCCACTGAAAAACTGAAGCGAAACCAAACATTTTCTGTTGTACAAATCAAAAATGAGCATTTTGGGTTCTGAAGCTTCAGCAAAAAATGGAAAACCTATAGAGGAGATTTTGATAAAAAGCTGCAAACTTAATACCGACTTCATAAAAGCTTTAGTTAGGTTGAACAAGCCTTAGTTGATTCGGTTCTCCTTACTGGCGTGTCACACTACCTTGTCGGAAACAGCTGAATAAAATTTTAATATTTTACGTGGTGGGCTTGTTTTTGCTCTTATTCATCCTCTCCTTTTCTCATTCACAGTTGAGGGCTGATTTTGGAAATCAATGGAACGGTATGTACTACGGAGCGCAGCTCTATAACGGATATGGTTATGCTGCGCAATTCCCGGATCCGACTGCATATGCTGCACCTTATGGCGCTTATTCCTACTACGGAAATCAACAACAAGTGAGCTGAAGAGACATAATAAAAACCGGTCTAACAGTGTCTTATGAAAAACTTGATGACCTTCGGTGAGTCAATTGCGGTTAACTACTTAGGGTAAAATGTATGAATGGTCCTGCTATCACGATACGGCTACCTGGTCTTGTATTTCTCACTTAAACGCTTTAATCCATGAACTTTCACATATGTTGCTCTCTAGTTCATGACCGCTAAAAAAAAAATTTGTTATTTGTTGTAAAATAATCTTGTTATCCCCATTTGGGTTAAACCAAAATAAGAAAATCATTTTACAAACGAGCTTAAATGGTCATCCAATAAGGGAAAAAAAAAATTAAAATTTTTTTAATGGTCAAGGGCTAAATTGTAACATATGTGAAAGTTCGGAAACTAAAATATTTAAGTGGAAAGTATAAGGATCAAGTCGCAATATCAGGACAGCACAGGGACTAACGGTTATGTAAAAGCACGCTGACGAAAGAACTAGAATGTCTGAGGTTGCAGTTGACTCCCAATTTATCTGTCGAATTCTCGATAAAGAAATTTTTGACCTGCTGCTGAAGGTGAACTTTAACATATTTACCTCTGTGTGCCTCAATGTGATTTCATGTTGCTGTGGAATATTTTTGTTAATTATGATCATGTTATATGTGTCTCCAAATTCTGAGAGGTTGATTGTCTCTTTAAGAAATATAAATGCAGTAACATAAAATGCAATGTTCTTCATATTCTTGTGTTTTTCAGTGGAGCACTTTTGATCTTGAGCTTGTGCTTTTGCCCTCCCAGCTGCAGTTCCTGGCAGCCCCTCAGCGCCTGTTCTGAGTTCCGACAGCCCTGCTGAAGGTTGGATTCGAATCACATGCATGCTTGTTTTTCTATCTGTCACAAGTTATCTGTCACAAGTTATCGACTCTCACTCGCTGCTGCTGCCATTGCTGATCAGTCCTTATCCTGCAATCTCCCACATTGAATGAAGCGGCAGCATGCTGCCTTCCCCTCAAAAAAAAAGTCCTTATCCTGCAATACAAACACTGCAAGCAGGCGCAGCGAGGGAGGGAGAAGATAATACTTTGGTTAGCAATCAATTATTCCAAACAGTGGTTGCTAGTTAATTAAAAATTTTCACTTTTTACTATAAATTCATCGTAATATCCAAAATTAGATCATTTGTTATCTCATGTAGCTTACAAAGCTACAAATTTTATGTGAAATATCTATTACAAAGTACCCTACAGCCCACTAGCTATCTTGATTGGTTTATGATGCACTAGGTCTCGAAAAACTGCTAGAGTAAATTTAATTTGAAACTCAGGCAAGTGAAGCCTGAAACATAGATAGCCAAATTTTCCTTCCCCTTATCCTAAAGGGTAATTAATGATGGAAAATGCTATGTGTACACCCGTAAGGGGTGTACATCTCACACCCCCACCCATCTAAGGATGGGGGTGTGATGATGGATCACTTAATGTGATCCGTAAAAAATATCGCCACCATTAAAATGGTGAAGATGTATGATGTACACCCCTTCGGGGTGTACATGTAGCATTGCTCATTAATGATAGACTCCGTGACACTCCAATAGTCCCATATCGAATAAAAATGAAATTGTGATTGCATATATAAGAGATAATAGACACTAGTAATAATAATTAGACTTTAGTATTTTGGGTCGATGATTTAGCCTCAATAGAATCGTTACACTTTACTCTCTTCATCTTGGGTTGTTTGGTTTGGGCTAAGTGGAGAAATAAAACTAAAGTTTTATGGAGATATGAAACTAAAGTGTCATCATCTCCCTTATTTATTTTGGTATAAGTTAAAAAAATAATATAACTCAAGTTATATTAGATTTTCATTTCACTTACTCTTAACTCTTTTTTTTTTCCAAAATACCAAACTCAAATTTCACCACACTTAATATTTTCTAAAAAAATTATTAAATATTAAAATTTAAACTCTACTTCCTTTACTATTACCTTTAAATAATAATAAAAAAATTAATTATTTAATATGTTGAATTTTATAGGAATAAATTTATCACTATATTTGAAAGATAACGAAATTCACTTATTTACATCAAAGCAAACAATAAAACTCAAAAAGTTAATTACACTAGCATCAAGTTACAAAAAAAAGGTGATTGTATTTAATTTTCAAGCCATATAAGTTAAATCAAAACAAACAATGAACAAACAATTACATTTTAGAGAAATTCAAACACCACTACATTTAAGTTACGTTAGATTCAGAGATTCATCAATTCAAAAGTCCCTATAAGTTACTCTGTTTTCTTTGTTTTGGTATGTAGAGAAAATCTTTTAGAGAATTTCATCTGGGTTTATTTGTTTGTAGTGAATTTTCATGTGCAGATATCTACATACACAAAAAAAAAATAAAAATAAATGTGTCTTAAAAAGACTCTTCTTATTTATCAGATTGATTTAATAAGAAATGGATTCAGAAATAATTTGAACATCCACTTATTTTGATATAATAAAAAATTTATTCAGAAATAATCTCAACATCCACTTATATTGATATAATATGTCTGAGTGTAACTCTAAAATCATAATATATGAAAAATAGATCTAAAGTTTTATGCAACTCAAAAACTGTATTTAAGAAATTCAAAATCTCAAAATTTTCGCAATTGCCTGTGACAATTTGAGAGACAACATCCGAAACCGATCTGTCGAACATCCAAAACCAGACCACAACATAGCACCAGAATTAAATATTAACCAAAAAAAATAATAAAATGATAAAAATAACAATTTGTTTAGTTCACAAGAGGAATCAAAATTGGAACTTAAAATTTGAATTTATTAAATTAAATTTTCAATATTAAATTAAAATTTAAGAAATTAAAATTTTAATCTTGATTTTATATTTTGAATTCAAATTAAAAATTATAATTTGATCTAATAAATTTATATAATTTATATATGAATTCAAATAATTATTAATTAAAAAAAAAATTAATCACTTCGGAATTAAAATTAATTCCACATTTACCATGGAGGTGGAATTTACCTTGGAGGGATTCGAATCCTTTCGAAATAAAAATCGAAATGCCAATCCTTCAATTGGAACACTAACAATAAAAATGAAGTATTCTTATTTTCATTCGAAATTTTAAATATTTCAAACCAAATATACCCCAAATGTTAACTAAGTGTTGTGTTTTGCTGCCATATCCATTAGGAAGAACACAAAAAGGAAAATATTAGAGTTATCTAATATATTTTAACTTTACATTGATATTATATCGAGTACAATTTTAAAGTAAAAAGTTTTGTAAAATTTTATGATTGAATCTCGACACCGCAATGAGGGCCGGGCAGAGATAGTTCGGAAGGGATCTACTGTCTTCAGCTTTATTTCTTATTTTTTATTAGATCAGAACGAATTCAGGAGAATTAATTTTAATTTTATTTATGGTTCTAATCGTGAAGAAAGAGAATTTTTAGTAAATTTTAATCGATGAATCGAAAGAAAAAAATAATCTCTCACCTCGGACTTTATTTACTTGATGTATTGAAACAAATTCAAAATAAATTATATATTTTTATATATTTTTTTATCGTTTGGAGTGAAAATTCCACCAATCAAAATCTATTTGTATTCTTAATAGTTGGTACTTATATTTTAGATGAGCAAGAAGCATTTTTTGCTGTAGATTTTAAATTGAGGCGCAATTTGTTTTTTTTGAGAGAAAGATAATATGTTGTCGCTTTATTCATAACGAAAGTGAACTTAGCAGTTGGGCAGTCGATGTTTGCAAACAGCAGTCGGCCCAAAAAAAAAAAAAAAAAAAAAAAAAA
This sequence comes from Tillandsia leiboldiana, assembly GCA_029204045.2. Classification (NCBI taxonomy): domain Eukaryota; kingdom Viridiplantae; phylum Streptophyta; class Magnoliopsida; order Poales; family Bromeliaceae; genus Tillandsia; species Tillandsia leiboldiana. The sequence continues at coordinate 44,357,263 of CM055070.1, forward strand.
TATGGGGCAGTTTGTTACAACTGTAAGAGCTGTGGCCTGCAAAAAGCGGCGGTAAGAACCGCGAAAAGCTGATGCTTTGCACTATAAATAAGCCCACTCTCTGAGCTCTTACGAGCACCTTCTCTTCTTTCTCTCTCTCTCTCCCTCTCTCTCCCTCCCCCTCTACCCCCTCTCTCTCACCGCACCTCGTCCATGGCGACGGGTAACCTGGGCTGTGTGGTGGTGGCCGTCGACAGTAGCGCGGAGAGCATGAAGGCCCTCCGCTGGGCCCTCGACAACCTCCGCCTCCGCCCCGCCGCCGCCGCCGCCGGAGACGATGCCTCTCCATCCGCCGCCGATCTCGGCGTCCTGATCATCCTCCACGTCCAATCTCCTCTGTCCATCGTCACGAGCCTCAACCCGGGCTTCATCCCCTTCGGCGGTCCAAGTAACCCCCCCAAACCCTAGTTCTGAATCGGAATCGGTTTATGTTCATTTCGTTGCGCTTGGCCTTACCCTCCGAACCCTCGATCCGATTCCTGTTGTGGTACGGTGGCTTTAAGGCGACGTGAATGTGCCGGCGTTCTCGGCCGCGATCGAGGCGCATCAGCGGCGGATCACGGGCGCGATCCTTAAGCACGCCCTGGATATATGCGCCGATAGAAACGTGAGATCGAATTGTATTAATCATACGTGTTTAGATTCGTTAGCATTTGAATTGTGATCGAAACCTTCCTCTTTTGCTGTAAATTTTAGGTGAATGTGAGAACCAAAGTGGTGGTCGGCAATCCGAAGGTCAAGATCTGCGAGGCCACCGTAAACTCGCACGCCGACTTACTGGTGATGGGGTGTCGTTCGATGGGACCGATCAAGAGGTGATGTGATTGATTTCTTTCTGCCTTTAAAGTTGTTATTCACTTCGATCTTTAATCACAAACTTATTAATTGTTTGCTACATAGTTTGATGGAGATTGGCTGTAGCTTTGGGTTTGATCTGAATGTTTGAAGAGAATTGTAATTGTTTACAGTGCGCTGATGTTCGATAGATTCTGTTTCTGTGATTAAGGATTGCGTAGGTTCAACTTTAGTGTGCAGAAATTGCGTCAGGAATGTAATGTGGCGTCAAGTTACCTCGAAGCTCAAATTTTACTATTTATCATTCATTTTTCTCCGTAAATCAAAGTTCATATCACCTTTTTCCATCTCTTTACTTGTTGAATTTCACACGTCATAATCTTCACTCTCAGCCAGTACGCCCAATGGATGGCCAAAAACACTGTTTATATAAATCGCAAATTTCAAGGACTTACTTGCTAAACTGTATAATTTAACCTGCCAACAACAATTCAAGCAAAAGTTATCTTGCAGTTATGTCTCTGTTATGTGTTTTGATGTATGTCAAATTGTACTGCTCGTCTTTTCTGAATGATGCAAATCACCTTTCTTCTGGCTTCAAAATCACTGGAAAATATTCCAGCCCGTTGGTGAGGGAATTTCGTATGAGGTGATCTTAATGGTTCATAGAGACAAAAGGAACTGATCGCATATGTTTTACTACGTTATGGGCACCAAGATTAAGTAATTTTAATTTTAGCAAGATTTTGATTTTAACCTACAATACTTGTTGGTCATCACTAATAGGTTTCTTTGGCGTCTTTGCTACATCAGACCGTAATTAAGAATTACCATCAGATGACGATGTGCTTCACATATGAATCTCCTTGCAGAACGCAAATTTTTTTTTTTTTTTTTACCATCGTGTGAGAACTGACCTAGCTTTAATTTTTTTGCCCTCGGTTTGAGCTTCAATTTGATTGCAGCTCAAATACAGCTTAGAAAAGAACAATTCTTTAAGTGATAAATTTTTGCACATTAGGAGGACAAACAATACAACATGCTGTAGGCGTTCATTAAATCTAGTAGCTATTTGTGTACTGTTTGTAACTACTTTCCTTTGTAGAGAATTAATTATATTGTAGTCGGATTTGATAGTGAGTTATGTCAAGGAGAGATTTGTAGTGTGAAACAATCCTTCAATAGAGTTCGTGGTGAATTGGTGTCAGTTCCAGCAGTAGCATTTATGAAAGTGAGAAAATGTTGTTGGTACTTCAAAAGAAGAGCTTATTTAGGCTTTACAGTTGCTCCTGGAATACTGGTGTAGATTCAAACAATCAGTTTGTCATCACGTTAAAAGGAGGTAAAAAATCAAGCGGAGTCGGTAGAGGATGTGGCTTGTTCAATTTCTAGGAGAAAAGTATCCAGCAAAATTACATACTTTCCATGATGCATCCTACTGTTACTTATTCGGGTTATCAACATGACAATTCAAGTTGCGTGTACGTAGCACGTGATCTTTCAATAAATGTTGTTCTGTAAGCGAGCTGTGATCGGTTGTTGCTTGAGTAGTCTTTTGAAGGTATTTTGACCTTCTTGTGTAATGTTATACCTATTTTCATTTGCTGCTGCTGTTAAGAATCATTAATTTAGTGATGTGTTCTGTTTCAGGATGTTCTTAGGAAGTGTAAGCAACCACTGCATCAACCATGTGAGCTGCCCAGTTCTCGTGATAAGGGGAACATCGTAAGCTCCTTTTCTACCGTGTTTGCTGTTGTTGTTCTAGCTTTCGAACTAAAGAGTGCATCTACCATTGACTCCCATTGAAGTTCTTGTATAGTCCGTGGTTTTCTCTGCCGTTACCTTCATTTTCCTATCTAGAAATGCTATAGCTTCAAGATTTGAGTTGCATTGTGAAGTTGTAGAGGTTTTCACAGGAGTCGGGACCAAAGATCTATTTCCTACTTCACAGAAATTTCTGTGCAGCATGTTGTCCATTGGTATAACAGCGCGTCGGTACTCGTCAACGATTTGCTGTGTTTGTCACGATAAGATTTTAGAATCTGGTTTCGTATGTTTGTGTGACTTTTGTGTATTTTGTGATATTTGATAGTGCGTGCGATGATCCGAACGCGGTTACATTGCTTTATAGCATCAAGTTTCTACTGTTTGCTTTAACAAGTATGTTGTTTTTTACTTTTTGGCATCGATCATATTTAACTACAACATTACTTATAGTGACACCATTTTTGCTATATTTTATCATACGGCAGTATACTCAGAAGTAGGATCAAACAAACTCTCATGTTTTTTAATCAATTACCAGTCATTGCTACTAGCTAGATTAGGTATATTGATCTAATCACTCCAAAGGTTTCCGAATTCACGGTGCTTGAGAAAATTACAAACAAAATTATATCCATACTAAACAAAATTTCAGATTTGAACAGAGAGAGACATAAGTAACCGTATACAACAAGAACAGAGGAGGATTCCAATCGACTATAACACTTTCCTGCAGAGATAACACCTGGAGCACAATACCCATCTCTTTTTTTTTTTTCTTTGCAGAAAAGGCTCACTCAGTACTTACCGATCACTGCATCTGCATTCATGAGACATGTCCTCTTTACTATCACACAAAAACCAAACGACAAAGCAAAAGAATAGGCCACTCTGATCCACTCTTCAGTTTCAGCAACAATTATAGATTATAGATGGCCCCTGCTGATCACCTTGTTTTGTCTGAAAATTCATCTGAATCTCAGCAGCAATGATCATGAAGATCATGAGATCAAGAGATGGAATTCCTCCACCTCCTCGGCCCCTTCCTCGCCTGCTCGTTCACCGGCCCAGCCCCCGCCGGCCGGTCGGGGCCGCCGCCCCCCATCTCGTGTCCCTCGTTGTTCGCCATCTTCGTCAGCTTGCTGAGCTTCTTCCACCCGCTGCTCCATGCAGACGCCGCCGACGGCTTACCGGGCTTGGACGCCAGCGTCATTTTCTCGAACTGCCGCTGCAGCCCGTCCATATCGTTCTGCAGCTCCAAATACTTGGCCTTCATGCTCTCGAGCTCGAACTTCAGCGTGTTGATGTCCTTCTTTGCGGTGGCCCACCCTTCCTGGAAGGACTGCGGGGTGCCCTCCAGGAGCTGCTTTCTGGACGAGATCATGGGCTGGTAGTGCGGCGGATCGGCGCCCGAGTCTTTTACGGAGGAGTTCGTCATTGCGTTGCTGATCTTGACCTGCTCTGAGAAGAGGATCTGCACGACCAGCCGCAGCGGCAGCCGCTCGTTCTGCGCCGCGTGCATGCACGCGTCGATCGACAGCTTCTGGCAGTCCATCACCCGGCACAGCCGCTTCCTCTCGTGCTCCGTCAGTGTTGGATGCGCCTAAAAATAGTCATCGATCCAAAGTAATAAAATAATTAAACACGGAGGAGCATGTTGGAGCCTGATATCTGTCATTTCGATCAGTTTAAAAATATGACAACTCGGTTGCTACATCAATCAAGATCACTGGCATTGAAATTTGTTTCCTGTTAAATTTTGAAGTTTCCTAAGCAAAATTGACATGACATTAATGCCAAACCTGGAAGAATAAATTAAAACGTACTCGTAGAGAGTGATATACCCTTTTTATTGTAATGAGATACGCACAGTAACAAAGTGTTATACAATATGAACCACAGAATAATATAAAATAATATAATAGGCGTCCAAGTTGTTGTATGTATACCTTGAGATATGAGTCGACGGCACGGTAAAGCCCGTCATCGCACGTGCGCGCCGACTCCGGCAGAGCCTCGGCGAGCACCTGGAACTTGGTCAGCGACAGGTTGCGGTCCCTCGCCACCTCGGTGAGGTAACTATCCAGCAGCCTCGCCACCCGCATCTTCGCGTTCGGCCCTGACCCCCCGGTAACGCCACCGCCACCGCCGCCGCCGCCGCCGCTGACGCCGCCACCGTGCTTGTCGCCGCTTCCGTAAGGGGGCGGCGCGTCCCTCCCGGGGCTCAAAGCCTCGGTCTGCTCCTGCACCAAGAAATGCTCCAGCAGGCGCTGCACGAGATCGACGTCGTACATCGTATCACTCCTGCTGTAGGAAGGGATCAGCAGGTCAACCAGACCGGCCTGCTCCAGCTGCATCCCCACTCTCTTCTCCAACTCGGTCACCAGCGCCGGCGCAACCTTCAGCATGTTCGCGAGCCGCAGCATCCGCAGGAGGAAGCTGCAGGTCACGCAGTCCTTCTGCGGCGGAATTATGCTGATCAGGCTCTCGATCACCAACCGCTGCTCGCGAATCTGCGCGCCCGTGAGGTCTTCCTTGCTCCCCGCCCCCACGATCATCAGGTGCAGCCCGCCGGCCTGGCCCCACCCCTCCTCGCCCCCGCCCCCGCCGCCGCCGGACGCGCTTTCTTTCGTCAAGCCCGGCAGCCACTTCGCCGCGTACTGCGTGATCGCCGCGCCGACCAGGTCGAACCGCATGCCCTTCACCTTGATGGCGGTGACCACGCGCACGAAGTGGTCGATTCGCATAATCGACACGTCCTCGAACCACCAGTCGGCCGGCACGGGCTGGCTCCTGCTCGGGCTCGACTCCTTCGACTCCGCATTCCACTTCGGACTCGACGCCGCCGCCGCCGCCGCCGCCGATGACGAGGACGGCTTGGTCGGGCGGCCGGTGTAGGCCCACCGGATGCCGCGGGGATTGGCGCAGGCCTTCCATGCGATGGACTCGCTGCAGCGCCGCACGATCTGCAGGTTCTCCGCCCACGGCGACAGCCCCTCGCAGCTCTTGAGCACGATGATCGAATCGCGCCACGACGACAGCACCACGTAGCTCAGGAAGGCCTCGGTCTTGAAGATCAGATTCCCCTCCTCCAAGTCCTCCGTCATTTCCAGGTACTCCGCCGCGCACCGCAGCCCCGATATGTTCCCCGCCGTCAGGTCCACCGCGATGCCGTAGCAGAACTTCGCCGCCAGCTCGAACGACTCCGGGCCCCCCGGCAGGTCGTCCAGCTCCACCACCGTCGGCTCCACGTCCCGCGACGTCGACGACTCATAAATTATCCTGTTCATCCGCCCGCTCCGCGACAGCAGAGGGTACTTCGAATTCAGAACACCAACCAAAACCAAAATCCATCACAACCATGCATATACATACAGGGAAATAATTTTCTCACAAGTTATATATATATAAAACCAGCCAAACCTTGTGCAGGTGGAAGCTGACGCCTCCGACTTTAACAAGCAAATCACTGGGTATATCACTAGAGACGTGCCTATAACGAGTGCATAACACAACATGTACGCCATTAATTGTTACTAGTAAACGTGCACAAGGAAGAAATTAAACAAGAGTAGTGTAGAGTGATGGATATATACCAAGATTGATCTCTGCGTTCGAAGCCGTCGGTTTTGAGACCATCGTTATGGTTGGAATCGATGGAGCTCATACCGCGGTCTCCTCTTCCATGGGACTCGCTCTCCGATTCCCACATGGTGAGAATTACTTGAAGTATAAGAAGAGTATAGCAACCAACACTATATATATATATATATATATATATATATATATATATATATAGAGAGAGAGAGAGAGAGAGAGAGAGAGAGAGAGAGAGAGAGAGAGAGAGAGATATGTTCTCACTAACAGTATTGAAGCCAAAAAAAAAAAAGAAAAAAGAAGAGGAGCTTAATTAGTTTATGGTGTACATACAACAAAGTGTCCTTCTTGTAATCCTTAATGGGTTTATAAATAATTAAGTGGATTTGAAAGGCCAAAGAGATTTGAAGAAACTAAAGAGGAGGAAGAAGCAAATTGTGAGGGAGAAAAAAGGGCTAGTTGGGCTCACCAAGGAAGTGTGCACTGGATGGATATGTTGGAGATTAATAGGAGAAAGAGATAAGAGTGGTGTTTTTATCTCTTGGCCCCAGTGGAGGAGGGGGGAGGGGGGAGGGGGGAGGGGGGGTAGGAGGGTAGGGTGGTGGTGATAACTAAGGGGAAAATATCACATGGGATGTTGGACTTACCAAGACTTGTCAAGGGAAATTGTTATCTGCGCCCAATTCATCTCTAATTCGTACACCATAGTAGTATGATAATGATCAGATATCAAGAATGATTGGATGTTTGCAGCAGTATATATATATATATATATATATATGGGAAATGCTACTTGTACACCCGTAAGGGGTGTACATCTCACACCCTCACCCATCTAAGGGTGGGGGTGTGATGAGTGGTCACTTGATGTGACCCGTAAAAAATATCGATACCATTAAAAGGGTGGAGGTGTAGGATGTACACCCCTTCGGGGTGTATATGTAGCATTACTATATATATATAGCCGGACTATATATATATATATATATATATATATATATATATATATATATATATATATATATATATATATATATATATATATATATATAGTCCGGCTATAATACTATCGATAGCAATAAATAATTAGTGCTATCAAAAAAGATATGCGGTTGGGATTGTAGTGGTTCCCTAAGATTTTTACTATTCAACTAATCATCTAGTAAACCCTAGGGGACCACTATAATTCCAACTGCATATTTTTTCATCCAACGGCTAAAAATTTGATAGCATCAATGACTTGGTGCTATCGATAGTACTCTAACCTAATTATATATATATATATATATATATATATATATATATATATATATATATATATATATATATATATATATATATATATATATATATATATATATATATCGGGAATAAGCTAAATCAGCATATAAGTACAAAAATTACATATTTTAGTTGTTAGATATGATTCGAAATTAAAAATTATTTTAATTTTATATTTTTGATTTGTCTTAAATTTTGCCGTACAAATCGGATATGTTAAAAAAAAATGGTTAAGAGTATTTGTTTTTTTTTTTTTTTGTTCTAAAAAGATCGAGCTATGAAAAGTAGTTTGTATTTTTTTAAAAAAAAATAGTAAAACTCTTATGTTTTATTCCTAATTTTTTTTTTCTAAAATAAATTTTATCTAAATTTATGTAAATTTATTTGGAAAATACTATGTGTACACCCCTTTCAGGGTGTACATCATACACCCCACCCATCTAAGGGTGGGGGTGTGATGATGGGTCACTTGATGTGACCCGTAAAAAATATCGCCACCATTAAAATGGTGGAGGTATATGATGTACACCCCTTCGGGGTGTATATGTAGCATTGCTCTTTTTATTTTACGTGCATATGAGATTTTTTTTTTACAGTAATTTTTTTTTATTTCGTTTAACCTAACAAGTTATGATAACTTTTTTATATTTTTTTTACAAAGTAATTAATAATGGCTATATAATAACACAATATATACAATCTCACAGTTAAGATAAATTATTTGGAAATATCATGATGTTAGAATTTGGTTAGTTTTATAATTAAATTTTAATTGAATTAAAATTAATATTTAAATTTATTAAAAATAAATTAATTTAAATTTAAATATTAATTAGAGTATAATTATAATTTAAGTAGATTTAAATTTATTTTGATCGAAGTTTATATATATCTCTAAGGTAAAAAGTTTATATATATAAGAATACGTACGAGACTCTTGAGAATGACCGTATTATACAAAGAGAGAACAGAGAAAAGTTTTTTAGATTTTATAGAAGACGAGAGATCGAAGGGTCAGAGAGATGTAATTTTTTTTCACCCGTATTTTTCTACTTTTGTTTTTTTCTCTTTTATACTTGTATTGGTTCTAATTTTTATTAAGTTGACAAATTTATGATAAAAATTTGATTTAATATTTTTACTGTAAAATTTCAATACTAGACGGTACAGTAGTGGATTACGGTACCGGAGCGAGTTGCAGATTCACAAAATCTGATACCGAGCCGTACTAGATTCCCAACACATGATAATAAGCTTAAAAAAATATTTGTTTACAGATGCACCCTGTGCATGCAATATTTGTTTGCTGCATCTGGGAGCATGGGCTGCTCTTAAACCCCTTCCCCATCTTCACATTCTCTTTGCCATTTTTGCACCTGTTGAGGGCATTTGTGTGTCCTTAATTTGCTTTCCCCACTTCCTATCCATGTGGTGAAAGCTGTGACCTTTCTGGAGCATTCCTGTTTTCTTTCTGGGCTGATCCCACTAGCTACAATCATATTTTGTCCTGTATTTATCAGTAGATTATGTACCATGCAGAAAATATTAGTTGATTATATTTCATGTGCAAACTATTAAAGTACCTTTATCTTTTTCCCTGTTTATATTTGAATATATATATATATATATATATATATATATATATATATATATATATATATATATATATATATATATATATATATATATATATAGCATTGTAATTAACTTTGTCTTTATTTATGTTGCCAAGCCATAGAGTTCTCACTGATAAAGAAAGGAGAGGCATTGAGGGAGAGTGCGAGTTCGAGTTTGAGTCATGGACGAAAGAGGTTCAAATTGTTTTGATTCTAGCTCTATGAAAATAAAAAAGTCTTAGTTTGGTATTATCGTCATATTTTATGTTTATATATTTAAATTTCACATGATTAAATAAAAAGAAGGAAGAGAAAGAGAAATGTTAGGGTAACTTCATATTTAAATTAGAAAACTTTTGTTATAAAAAATAACTGAAATGTAGAAGAAAAAATAATGAGTAATTTCAGTGTAAAAAAAAAGTATAAAGAAGTAAAAGGCATAGAGTGAAAACACCACATTAATGATAATTTTTTTTTTTTCCATACAAAGAAAGAGAAAAAAGAAAGAAAGAAAAAAAAGAGAGGTAACTCAGTCTGCCATAGTACAGTTATGCAACAAGTACTGGAAGAGAAGAAACTTGGGTCATTTCTCATTCTGTTAGTAGTTTAAGATCAGAAAAAGCTGCAGTTCCAGCTCCCAATTGTGGAGGGGCTTTAGCATTACATCACCTTGTCCCCCATGTGGAATATAAATATTAAAAAAGTTTTAATTTTCTACTCTTCTCTCCATCCATAATTCTCTTACATAAATACTCCTAAAAGATGATCAACTTCAAAAATATCTTTTCTATTTTATAAAGCTATTTAAATTATTCTTGTTAACTAACTTTGTTTCAAATTAACTCTTTGCTCATTTCTCAGGGTTTTAGAATTCAGAGTTTACGAGTGTAGAGTTTACGGTTTAGAGTTTATAGTTTTTAGGGCTTTAAAATTTTAAGGTCCTAGGACATGTTATAGTTTTTAGGGCTTTAGAATTTTAAGGTACATGTTTGGTTCAAAATGAGAATCGAAATCGAAATGAAAATCAAAATGAATCGGAATGAAAAACAGAATGATAAATCTCTAAATTTGTTTGGTTCATAATAGAATTTGAAATCGAAATAAACTTATTATTATTATTTAAATAAGATAAATTTAAACTACTGTCTAAATTTGTAATCAAAATTTAAATTCAAATTAAGTTTCATAATTTAAATTTAAATTTAAATTCAAAATCAAAATGTAAAACTATATCTAATATTCAAATATCAAACTTATATTGAAATTAAAATTAAAATTTAAAAGTTAATAAATTTTGAATTTATATGTTAAATTTAAATTTAAATATATAATTTAATCTAAATTTGAATTTATATGTATATTTGAATTTAAATAATTATTATTAAAAAAATTAGCTTTTTTTCAATCCCTTCCGGAATCAAAATTGACTTCCACCTCTGTGTTGGGAGTCGTTTTGGAGAGATTCGATTTTCTCCGGAATGAAAATCAAAATGCTGATCATTCAAACTAAACACTAGTAATGAAAATAACTCATTCCGATTTTCATTCCAATCCTTAAATTCTTCCAACCAAATATGCCCTAAGGCTATGTTTGGTTGGGAGATAAAGGAGGGATAACTCCTTTATCTCCCATTTATCCTCCAAACACAAAAAAAAAAGGAGGGATTTGTTATCCCTCCCTTAACGGGCTATTCTGGAATAGCCCGTTAAGGAGGGGGGATAACAATTCTCCCCATTGGTGGGAATAAGATTATTCCCACCCGAGAACAATCTTATTTTCATCTTTTTTTAATTTTTTAAAATTTAAATTAAAGTTTATAAAATTTATAAAATTTTAAATTTAAATTTTTTTATTTTATAAATTTTAAAATTTTTAACTTTAATTTTTTATAAATTTAAAAATTTAAAATTTTAAAATTTTAAAATTTATACAAATTTTATATATATAAATTTTTAATTTTTTATAAAAATTTTTTAATTTATAAAAATTTAAAAATTAAAATTTTTGCATAATCTTTTACAGATTTTTTGAGATAATTAAAATTTAAAATTTAAAATTTAGAGAAATTTTAAATTTTATAATTTTTTAAATTTGTAACTTTAATTTTTAATAAATTTATAAATTTAATAAATTTTAAAATTTATACAAATTTTAAAATTTTAAAATTTATACAAATTTTAAAATTTTAAAATTTATACAAATTTTAAATTTTTTAACTTTAATTTTAAAAAAAATAAACAGTATTATTTACTAAAATATAAATTTTAATTTATACAAATATTAATTATTATTTAATTAATATTTAATATTAATTAATTAGATAAAAAATTATTATTTTAAAATTATAATTATTTTTATTTTTTCACTATTCTCGTTTATTTTAAGAAATAAATCAAACACAATTTCAGCTATTCCTAAGAATAACAGCTTTACAAATCAAACACTATTTTTTTTTTATCCCTGATTATCCCGAAATAGCAAACTATTCCAGAAATAAAAAAATTTACCCCCAAACTCATAATCCCCGAACCAAACATTACCTAAGAGTACTTTTGGTTTTAGGATTTTAGAATTTTAAAATTTTTTGGGGTTTAGAATTTAGAAGCATGGGTATGAAAATCTAAATAGCAAGTGAGCACAAAATAATTTTATTAGATTTTTACGGTTGTCGGAGAATGTTTATGATATAATTTACGAATTTTGAGGGATAATACGTACACAACTTGAAAAAGGCATTTGTAGTATTTGGGTACTTTAGAAAATGCCTCTTAAAAATTTAACATCTCTAGAGCATAATAGTTATTTTATATTTTTTAATATGATATTAGAGTAAAAAATATTAAGTTCAAAACCGACCAGACTCTAATCTTATTTAATTTTTTTCTATTTAAATTAAATTTAACTTCTTAGCATTTAGAGAATAATTATTATTTTATATTCTTTAACACTCCTAACTCCTACTTTAGGTAAAGTTTCTTAATTTTCACTATTTTTGTGGGGGTTAAAAGGAGAAAATAAGGCAAACCTTTTTAATTAATTAGTACCTTTGGTAATTCTCTTTCAACAAATGTGATATTCTAGGATTTAGAATAGTTTTATATATATAATATAATAAGATTAAATCTCTTAATCCGGTTATAATATTTTGAATGCTGATTAGGTTCAAAAAATTAAAAGGATTAAATATGCTAAAGTTAAAGTAGTTCTAAAATGAATGATCCTTGGAAAGCGGGAGTCACGTACAACAATAGTAACAATCTTTAATAAATTAGTTGTGTTTTTTAACGAAAATTTAATAAATTAGTTGTCTTTAACTTAAAATAAGAACATAAAGTTCTTGTTACAGGGAGAAGTAATTAAAATGAGATTATGAGCTTCAAAAACTAAAGTCTAAGTGTCTAAGTAGTCTTTATCCTAAAGTAAGTATTTAGAGTTCTTGTTACATGAAGTAAGATCAGATTGTGATCTTCAAAAGCTGAAGCTATAGTTAGATGATTCTTTTCTCCTTCAAAAGAAAATTGTTCGAGGTACTTTAAAATTATATATATATTTTTTATAATACTATTTAAGTAGCATTTTATCAAATAATGCGACACTCACCACAAAATCAGGTAATCATATTTCATTTCTCGCATTTTAATTCTTTGTATCTGTTGAATATATTTTGAATTTTTTTTCTATCAAATCATTTAAACTGGTGAAAATCTTACAGTAATTCTTTAGAAAAATTATTACATTAATCCCCAATACTTAATTTTTATAGTTTTTTTTGAAACGCAAACCAAATATAAATTGATCTAATCTTCCTTGTCATAATAAAGTGCCATTTCATAGGAATTAAAAAAATACTCATCTCTTGAGGAAAGAAAAATGATTTTTTTCTTTTTAATTTGGTTTAATGGAGCCCTACGTGTACTAACTCACTCTTGAAACATGCATAAAACCTGATCAAGTAAAAAAAAAAAAATTGGTATTCCACATAGTACACACTCTTGGAACATGCATAAAAATTGATCAAATAAAAAAAATATATGGTATCCACAACGTTCCTTAGAGGGTAATTAGCTACATATATAGGTATAATGAAAATTTACGGAAAAAAAAAAAAAAAAAAAACACCTCGGTGAATAATAAATATCACATCAAATAAATGTTGTTGTCTAATGCCTTGCATTTTCGATGCAATAAAGAAACATTTGGGCCCTGAATTAAGAGTCACAAATCAATAGCAGTACGTACGTAGCAGCACTTATGAACAGTGCAGTTATATGTGTCCCCTTGAGTTTTGAGATTTTTTCTATACATTATTGTATGTAGTCTTTGATATTTCTAGGGGCAGTTTGAGCTACTTGTTGGGTTAGTTTACATGTTGTTCTCATAGTTACTGTTAGCATATTGTTCCAATTAGTTACATCAAAGTCATTTTCCATGCAATAAATGTTAATGAAACTATTTTCCATGCAATGAAGAAACTTTTGGGCCATGTATTGAGAGCATGGATGTAAACGGGGAGGATTCAGACTGATTCGGAACGGATTAATTTTAATTTTATTTTCGGAGTGAATTTTTGATGAATTTTTAGTGGATCGGAATGGATCGGAGGGAGAAATGAATCTCCCGCCTTTCGCTCTATTAACTTGGTGGATCAGAACGAATTATATTTTTTTATATTTTTTTGTTCCTGCTTACTGTCCCATTCGAAGTGGATTGGAGCAGAATCTCCATCACCAATCTGAATCCATTTGCATCCCTAACTAAGAGTCACAAATCAATAGGAGTAGCAGCGCAGCACTTTAAAAACAGTGCCACTCCTCTTGAGTTATATATAAGATTCCTATACATCAATTATTATATAGAGAGTACTTAATATTTCTGGGGACAGTTTGAGCAATTTGTTGCGTTAATTTAGATGTTGTTCTCGTAGTTACTGTTAGTATGCTGTTCCAATTATTCACATCAAATAATGTTGTTGCCTAATGAAAAACATTTTCGATGCAACGAAGAAACATTTGGGCCATAGATTGAGTACTCACAAATCAATAGTTATATTAGCTACAGCACTAATAAACAGTGCCACTATATGCATGTGTCCCCTTATTCTATGTGATCCTTAACATTTCTGGGGACAGTATGAGCATATGTATTGTTGGATTGATTTACATGTTGTTCTCAAAGTTACTGTTAGATGGTATTTCTAAAATCATTTTTTAATTAGATAATTTTTAGGTAATAATATTATCAGAGTCAATTCTAAATAATATGCTTAACACATTTGCTATGTGAGGTTGTGGATTGATCCCTAATAAGTTAACTTTTATATTTAAGGAGTCCCATCTTGTTTCATGAATTTGTCTTTCATAAATAAACTTATTTTAATAACTTTTTCAGTTTAAAAAGAGTCTCTTTATTTACATATACTAGGTATTTACCCGAGCTTTATAGTGGATTAATGGATTTATAGTCAACATTAAAATTAAGAAAAATTCTTAGTTTTCTCCTTTTATATATATATATATATATATATATATATATATATATATATATATATATATATATATATATATATATATATATATATATATATAAAGTCTATTATTTTTATTTTGTCTTACTATAAAGATCTATCATTAAGCATGGTATAATATGCTTAATGATAGATCTTTATAGTAAGACAAAATAAAAATAATAGACTTTATATATATATATATAATCGCACCGGTGTATTGTTAAGTCGTACACCAAATATAATGTTTTATGATAAATATTTTAAAATAAATATTTAATTTAATAGTTAAAATATTTAAAGTTTTTTTGTATAAAGATTAGTAATAAGTGTAGAGGAGGTCGAAAGTCAAAATATAATGAAAAAGAATGAGATATGATTGAGCGGAGACTATTTGGTAATTTTTTATTAAAACTTTCTAATTTATAATTTTTTATTTAAATTATTATATTAAAATTAGGTAAAAACTTTGTTAATTCAATTGGATAGATTTATCATCTATTAGTTTAACTATTTTAATTTTATTTACTAAAAATAATTAAAAAAATATTAATTTTGATATAATTACTAATAAATTTGTAAAATATCTTACTTATTTGATTAAAATTACTTAAGTCTAAAAAATTAAAAGTTAGGAGAGAATTAATAAACAAAGATATATTAAGGTGAATGAGCTATTTCAAAATTACCCATAGTTGATAGTGTTGTGGTCTCCCTATATTTTTAAGGGTGAATTAATAATAATAAAGAATTAACCACATAGTTCATTTATTGTTTTTTTTTTTTAGATAATAAAGTATGAAAGCATATATATATATATATATATATATATATATATATATATATATAAAATTTGGCTACTGTGCTTGTACAAGCATCAAGCAATTGGTGCTTGTAAGTTGTTTTCTACCGTTAGATCTATTTTTTTGATTAATTCTACTCCTTAGATGATCGTACTATTTCACCAACCACCTACTAAACCCAATGGGCCCACCATCATCCTAACCACACATTCCTACATCCAAGGATAAAAAACTCACACGATTACCAGCAACTCAGGAGCCGATGCCGGGAGCTCCTAGTAGGGATTTGGCGGGTGGGGCCATCATTACTCCTACGCCCACTTTGTCCGCCGCCGTTACCGGAGGAGGCTCCGGTGTTGCACACGGAGCGGGCGAGAGTGAGGGCGAGTTTGAGAGAGTTCCGGAAGTACGAACCACCCGTCTTTGAGGGAGAGACCGCAGACTCGTGGGTGGTGAAGGAATGGGTGAAGACCATAGAGGAGCTTTTTGAGAATTTGACGGTGGAGGTATACGAGCGGATTCCTTCGGCGGTTCATTATCTTGTGGAAGACAGTGCGACCTACTTCTTTTAGTGACACTGCCCTCCCTTCATGGCCTATATGCATAGAGATGTTGTTTATATGCTTTTAAAAGTACAAGCTCATTCATACTTGTAAATTTTTTACCATTGAATTTGTATTGGAATTTAATTATATTTTTGTAAAGTCAACTAAAGAGAGAGAAAGATCAAGTAAAAAACACCAATTTCAATACAAATTCAATGGTAAAAAATTCAGTATGAATGGACTTGTGCTTTTAAAAGTATATAAGCTCTATTATATATATATATATATATATATATATATATATATATATGGGTTTGGCTACTATACTCTTATGAATAAAATTTTTTTGTACTCATAAGTTTTCATCCCTTGGATGAAGGAATGTGCGGTTAGGATTATAGTATTTCCTAAGATTTTTACTATTTTTCCAACAACCTAGTAAATCCTAAGGGGACCACTATCATCCTAACCGCGCATTCCTTTATCCAAGGGTGAAAAAGTTATGAATACAAAGGAGTTTATACTCATAAGAGTATAGTAGCCCTACGCTATATATATATGTCATATTTTAACAGTAAAATTCTTGGACATGTACTTTGAGGGTGACCATTGTAATATTGAACAAGGACAAAAAATATATAAGGACAAAAAATATATAAGACGCACCTTATAGGGAATTTTGTTAGTTGAAGTTCATGTTTTTTCACCTACTTTCTCACTTCAGTTCAGATCATCCACCCGATCGATCAATCAACATCTCTCAAATTTGAACATCATTTTCTAATCTAAATGAAGAATATCTAACCACTAGCTCCTCTTATTGTTCTTCATCAAAACCTTTTATAAATTTGCGAGTCTTATAAAACTTGGCATTGTCACCGAGGATAAAAATTTCACAAGACGCTAATTTTTCTAAGTAACTTAAAAGAAGAGCTTAAATGCTTGTGCCCAACTAATATTTTCATCCTCAATCATCAACCATTTTTGAAAAAAAAAAAAAAAGTTAAATTTCAAACATAAAAATAGTTTGATAGAGAATACGAATTAAAAGCACCTCTAAATTAAACTTTTGTCGTTCCTCAGGATTGTTCATATTTAGTAATAACATAATCCTTAGATATATACTATATATACAGATTTAATAGAAATATTAGAGGAGATAAACGAAAAAGCACTTACAGATTTTCTCACTTATCTTATTAATATTTTTTTTTATTAAAAATATAGTAGGATTTTTAAAGTTTAAAAGGTAAAAGATTTAAAATGTTTATACATTCTATATGAGATATAAACATAACATATTTTTTAATAAATAATTAATCATCTAAAACCCTAAAAACCATGCAGTGTAAATAAATTAAGGGAGAATGATCCACCACACCAATTTCCAAACTTTTGAGTTCGGTGCACTTTTGTCTTTGTCCTTCTATAAAGAAACAAAGTGGTAACACATCAAGTCATGATCAAATGAACTGGTCCATTTTTGGGCCCGACCAAAGTATGGTGCATTGAAGATCATGTCCCATAGAAATTGAAAATAATAACAATAATAATGATAATAATAATAATAATAATTAACTACATTTGTGATTGAGATTATTTTACGATTTTCAAATTTGAGGACATTTAAAGATGAATATTATATAAGTTTTAAATATATAAACGTAAAAATATAGTCCTCTGGTACTAGTTTTTGGAATGTTAAATATATATAATTATTAAGAAGATATATAGTTCTCTGCCACTTAAAATTTTAGAGATAAACAATTATTTCATGTAATTTAAAATGGTATAAGAGTAGGAATTCTAAATTTGAGTTTTGTCAAACTTCTAGAGCTATTTACTTTCTTTCTATTTAATTTAAGTCTACGGCTTCAGCCTATTAAAAAGTTTTGAACCTGAATATAAAGGGGAATATCGAAAATAAATATTAAAAATATTACTATCTGACAGCTTAAAATTTTAGAAAAAATAATTATTTCATAGTATTTAATATGGTATCAAAATATACAGTCCTAAATTCGAGTCACGTCATATTTCTAATATAATTGATTTTTTTCATTTAATTTCAGTTCATACTATGGACCTATCAAAAAATTTCGATTCTAAATGTGAGGAGAAAGTTCAATATAAAATATAAAAATATTAATTGTTTCGTATTATTTAATAATATATAAATATATGTCCTATCAAATTTTAATTTATTAAATATTGAAGCTGAAAATTTGAGTGTTGACAGAAAAATCAAATAAGAAAATTGTTTACCCATTTGAAGTAAATAAAATTAAGAAGCTTAATTAAGTTTTGTGGCATCTGTTAATATTATTTCCTTTATAAATTAAGCTTCTCTAATAAAATCGTTTGGGCATATTTTAAACCAATCATACTACATAAATTCATTCAGATCAGTTTCTCAAAAGAGTTAACAATAAGACACCTCACATCACAGGGAACTATATATATATATATATATATATATATATATATATATATATATATATATATATATATATATATATATTAACTCTAATACTACCCTAGTTGTTAATTTGAATCCTTTATAAAATGGGAGATTATATTGGATGTGTAGTATTAACTCATTGGATCAATGATAAGAATAATGATTTGAGCAATAATAGGTACACAATAATAATGATTTGATGGGTGCTTGTAAATGTGGGAATTAATATGTGGCATCCATTTGATTTGTTTGTTTACTGATTGTGAAGTCACAGCTAAATCATGCTTATCATGCTAGAGCACTAAATCTTATTGATTATAATTTTTGTTATTATTAAGATGGGTAAAAACAGGATCAAGATTCATAATTTTGCCAAATCATGACACCCACTATTTCTTTCTTACAAATATATTTAATTTTTTAAAATTTTACATATATATATATATATATATATATATATATATATATATATATATATATATATATATATATATATGAGTAGTGCTACCGGTACACCATGGTTCGGGGTGTACATCATACACCCCGAACCATGTGCGGCTGGGATTTAGTTCCAATTAAGCGGGATTTCCATATACTCTATTCTCACCCCGCCTAACCTTTTCTCTCTTTCTCTCTCTCGCGCTCCCTCTCTCTCCCCATTCCCTCTCTCTCTCTCGCGCTCCCGCTCTCTCTCTAGTGCTCTTTCTCTTTCTCTCGCTCGCTCGCTTCGATTGTCAACCAGCAGGTGAGGGCCGGTAAAACCAGGGCTCTATCGTCTCCGTCGTTTAGGGTTGCCTTGGAATCGCCTTGCGAAGCACCCGAGGACCGCTCAACGAAGAGCTCTGTCGCCTCCGTCACCTCCATTGTGTAGGGTTTAGGGTTTAGTTACCTCGCCTCACCGCGCCGATTGGTAGGGTATTCTTTTTTTTTTTTCTTTTTGTGTTTTTGCTTCAATTTATGTTAATCTTGTTAATCCTGAAATAAGTGTACAAATTCATATAGATGGGTTAAGCACAGTTATAGATGGGTTAAGCACAGTTATAGATGCCACCCAATTAGACCATTTCCACTATCTCTTTCCACTATTACCCACTTAACCACATTTGGGAAAAACAAATTTGGTTCATTGTGTAATTGTGTACCGGTACGAACCTTTTGGAACACATATGTACCGGTACACTTTTTTGTGTACCGGTACACTTATTTGTGCACTAGGATAATCGTATTCACTACAGGTACATTCTGTTTTGTACACTAGGATAATGGTAGTTCTCTTTATAAAAAAATCGTTCTTAATTTTTTTAATTAGCTAATGAAAGATCCCTTTTCATTCTCACAGAAGAATTTAGTTTTTTTTAATATCTTTTTTTGTGTTCCAACAAATATAATGACATGTTGAATTGAAAATATTAAGCATTATTCTCTTGTAATTTAAGTGTTTTAGAATAATTAATGAATTGCTACACGTGATTTTTATAATGCAGCTGAAGATATGGTTGCTACCAGACGTATGGCGTCCAGTAGATTGGTCGAGGAGGCAACCACTAGTAGGCAAAGCACTACTTCCAAGATTCATGAAGAGAGAATAGAGAGAGCAGTTCAAGATATAGCAAAGAGGACGACAAAGATTGAATTAGTTTCTGGAAGATGTTATCCATCCCATTTACATAATACAATGATTGTAGAAGAGTCTCCGAAGACATCGGGCGGCTATACGATCGCTGGCCCAGCACTACGGGAAGTTATGTCTATTGAACAAATGACATTGTTGAGAACAACGCCATTTGCTTCATACCTCGACCTCCCACCACTAACCCAAGACTTAGTATTAGTTGATAGTCTCCTCAGCTTTTGGGATGATGAGAAAAGAGGAGTTACAATAGGAGAAACTTTCTTTCCTTTACTTGCGGATGAAATAGCTGTTTTGGTTGGGTTACCGACGCAGGGGGAGCCGATTCATTGGGGTCAAAAGAGTGTGAAATCGAAGATTTTTCATAAATACTTCAACGGCGATTATAAGCACGCCGATAGAAGAAAACTCCGCCATATTTTGTACAGTCTTGCTGGTCAACAGGGAGAGGATGCAGTCAGCGATTTTGTCTCGGTATTTATATTATATGTTTTTGCCACTGTCCTCTTTCCAACGAGCCACTACAATGTTCCCAAGGCCTTATATAGATATATAGATGATGTACATAGAATTGGTGACTATGCTTGGGGGCATGCAGTATATAATTTTCTTGTAAGTTCTATATCGAAAGCATCTCGACGTGTAAAGCGTCGGAATAGTGGGCACGAAAGAAACGCTGGCTATATTGATGGGTGTACAGTAGCCTTCATGGTGAGCACAATTGAAAAATAGTGTGTTAGTATACTTTTTATTTTGTAAATATTCATTTGTTCATTCCATTGCTGATAACTGGTGTTGATCATAAATGTAGAGCTGGGCTTTTGAGCACATCAAGGGTTTGGGTACTTCTGATGGGGACAAGGGTCTTCCACGGATAAGAAAATGGAAAGCTTCAGCAGGTTTTAGGAGCTATGATAAGCTGATGAAAAAATTATTGTCTTATTCGCCTTCAGATGTAATAAATTATATAATGATTGTTAATTTATAACATTTCCTTAATTTTAGATAAATGTATCTATCTAATTCCATGTTATATATATATATATATATATATATATATATATATATATATATATATATATATATATATATATATATATATATATATATATATATATATATATATATATATATATATATATATATATATATATATATATATATATATATATATATATATATATATATATATATATATATATATTGCAGGTTATACCAACCTTTACATATCGTCCAGAGGAGATGTATATATTAAATCGTACCGCACCAGTTTGGCAGCCACCTCAGGTATTCTATAAGTTAAGAATTATACATGTTATTGATCTGGGTTACTTTACGTATTTTTCTAGTGACCGTCTTGTTTTTGCTTTTTGATTATTTGAGATTCAAGCGAAAACTACGGTGACTACTACCTCTAGCGCTGGGGATAGTAGCAGTATTCATAATTTACTTACTAATTTGGAACAAGCTGTTTATGGCCTCGAAGAGCGGATTAAAATCTTGGAAGCAGAGAATATTAAGTTAAAGGATATAAATAAGAAGCTTCAGGACCAAATTGTGAGCGGCTCTGCTGTTGCAGCAGGAGAAGGCGGCGCGACAGGCGATGTCGAAACAGAAAATGTTGAAGATGAGGCTGAAGGTGGGCAGCACACATTAGGGAAAGAAACCAGCGAACATCCTCTTGATGCTGGTGAGATTAATATAGTGGTGCCCACTGCCGATATTAAAATCGACGTCCCGTCGAGAATTGAAAGGATTAAAGGCCGTGAAAGGAAGCGAAAGGAATTATCAGATGATTTCACGGCCGGGAAAAGAGGAAAAAAAGCATCTTATATTAGAAAGCGCCGCCTTGATTCTAAAGAGCAGGGGTCGAAAGAAACTGAAGCATCAGATTCTGCTTCCGGGGCCATTGCCGACGTCCTTACGGTATTATTGTATTAAGTTTATTGTTTTTAATCTTAACAATTTTATAAAGTATGACAATTGCATAATTTTTGGAATGATAACAGGCATTAAAAAAAGAGTATGATGATCCAGAAGGTGGAGTTTCATCCATCAATGTTCCGGATGAACCCGCTCTGGATAGCTCACCCGGATTCATTATTGAGTCTCGTCGCGAATATCCGGGTCGAGATAAAATTCCTAAAGAGGAAGATTTTGCAATCAACTTTTTTATATCACAACCAATAACTAAGTTAGTCCACCATATCATATATTCTTTTAATTGTTATATATGTCTATTTCCATTTTCTCATTACTTACCATAATATTTCTAATTCTTTTTGATAGGGGAGCTATATGGGAAGATAGCACCACAGGGTCGGATTCGCCTTGTATTAGTGGCGAAACCCTCCGAAACTTCTTATTTCGAGGCCCGACCCGCGATGAGGTTCGTGCACTGAAAACGATAAACAACTAGTTAAATCTTGTAATATATATATATATATATATATATATATATATATATATATATATATATATATATATATATATATATATATATATATAGGAAAATGCTACCCGTACACCCCATTCGGGGTGTATATCACACACCCCACCCATCCAATGGGTGGGGTGTGATGATGGGTCAATCGATGTGACCCGTAAAAGATATCGCCACCATTAAAATGGTGGAGGTGTATGATATACACCCCTTCGGGGTGTACATGTAGCATTGCTCATATATATATATGTGTGTGTGTGTGTGTGTGTGTTTTAACATAATTTCTTGTTGTTTTCTAATATAG
Source organism: Tillandsia leiboldiana (assembly GCA_029204045.2). Taxonomy (NCBI): domain Eukaryota; kingdom Viridiplantae; phylum Streptophyta; class Magnoliopsida; order Poales; family Bromeliaceae; genus Tillandsia; species Tillandsia leiboldiana. Next base: position 44,380,045 of record CM055070.1, read on the forward strand.
GTGATAAATGTATATTTTCATATTCTTAATACGATGGATATGAAGGGTGTACAGAAATTTAGCCATCCTGCTCTTTTTTTTCGAACTGAAGTTTCGGTGAGTTTCATATTTGTTTCAGTCCTATATTATTTTTATAAAGTTACATTTATGTATATATCACCTTAATGAAACCACGAATTATACGTGTCTTTTTAAGATCAAATTTAGCTATTTTGTATATATATGACAACACATTTGAGAATTTAGATTGTACTCAATCTCACAATTTAGTTCTCTTATATTGTGACATTAAAATCTGATCCCTTTTATATTGCACAATTAATATGCTGAAACATAAAAGACTCTGAACTGTTAAAAACATTAGTCATTCAATATTTATTACCTTTTGTTTATTTACTTATGTTGCATTATTCACCATAATTTCATTCATTCAAACCTCTTGTCGTGATAAGCATTTAGCAAAACCAAGATTGTAAGGAATTGATTATTAGATTGATGTTGTAACTATATTCCCTTTTATGTCCAGATGCACATACTTAACAAGATGGCAGGAATAAGGCCGGACGAGGCCATCACAGCTGACTTCATCCGGAATGTCGCCTACGATTCTGCATCCGTACGGCACTTTTTGGAAATAATAACTCCGGAAAGTATCAGCTGTAATAGATTTATAATTATTCCTATCAATAGTAATTGGCATTGGCATTTGCTTGTCATAGATTTGAAGGAATCCCATTTTGAGAGTTGGAATTCCTTGTGGAGTCATCGTTTGGCAAAGGATGCTGCAAACGTATTGGTATGTATATTACTTTTATATTATTACATTGATATATGCATAGAAGATTGACTTCACTATTTCTCTTATGCAGGCGAGGTGGTTTGCAGCCTATTTTGAGTTTATCCTTGAACAACGCATCCGCCACCCAAATGTCATCTGGCAGCTTGATTGTCAGCAACAAGGTTCGACTGAGGTTGATTGTGGCATGTACACATGCCTATTTGCTGAAAGAATTGTAAGAGGCGGCTCCCCCGATCTTTTGGTTTATGAAAAAGATCCCCGTATTTCCGGTCGCACATGGTGAGCCAAATCTTACGAGATCCCTGTTGCGTGACTTCTAGTTCGATGCATACAAGTGTTCCGTAAAGATAATTATGTACAATAAATACTTTGGTTTAATTTATATGTTGAGTTGTATTAATATGTTGTATATCCGATGAATATTGTATTGAGTCATATATACGATTCATTGTATTCCATTTTTGATCAGTTTGATTTTAGTTTAATGTTGATTTGTATTGATTCGTTGTAGAGCAGATGAATATTGTATGAATTCAGTGTATCCCTGTTTTGATCAGTTTCAGTTTGATATTGTATTGTATCAATCTGTTGTAATTTTTATGAATATTGTATTGATTCCTTTTATTGATTTATTGTATCTTAGTTATGATCGGTTTGTGTTTTATGGTGAGTTGTAGTCATTCGCCGCAAATGTGATTATTTTTATGCTGATTACCTCACTAATTTTATTTTTTCATATATTTTACATTTTATAAGTTTATTTTATATTAAATATAAAAATTTTATTAAATTATAATTGTTTCAAAAGTATTAATTTTTAAATTTTAATCTATATACAATTCTTTTATATAATTGTGAAGATAAATTTACTCAGGTACTCAATACTGAGTACCGTTAGTGAGGAATCCAAGTGTGTGGTGTTTCTGGTTTTGAGGACCAAAAATGAGTACCGGTATTTTGGGTTTTGATGAACTTGAATGGGAAGCGGATGCGGCATTCAGTACCGGTCCTCATTAATTAGTACCGGTACATAATCTTTCGTTTCGGTACATAACATTCAGTACCGGTACATATTCCTTACTGCCGGTACTAAAAAATGTACAAACCAAGTGCCTGACAAACAGATAGACTTACCCTTCGGTTGCTCATTCTGTACCGGTACTCACGATTTCGTACCGGTACAGAGTGATCCGGTATTCTTCTAAGTTCCTCAAAACCCAAAAGTATTATTCATGGATTTATCCATCAGTACCGGTACGCAACCAAGAGTACCGGTACTTGAGGGAGAAATCCATTAATACTACATTCGGGTTTTGAGGAACTTGGGTAAGTACCGGAACCATTTGTACCGGTACGCAATGATCAATACCGGTATGAATTGACGATTGCAAGTGTGATGCTTTCGGGTTATGAGGAACTTGGATGTGTACCGAAACCATGTGTACCGGTACGGAAATATAAGTACCGGTACGGAATTTAGTACCTGTACTGAATTATAAGTACCGGTACAGATTTACCAACCCAAGTGATAGACTATCTGTACCGGAACACAATATTTATGTACCGGTACACTTGTTCTTCTCACTCAGTCGCGTTACATGAAACTTCATCATACAATACCGGTACCGGAACTCATAAATTAGTACCGGTACTTCTTATTTTAGTACCGGTACTAATTTATGAGAACCGGTACTTAGTGTTAAAATTTCAATAGATTTAAAAACTTGAAGAACTTTTAAATTTTGGGATTTAACAAATAGAAATATCTGTTAAGAATAGATACTTGGAAAATTGTGTAGTAAGTTGCTTCTCGTAAACTGGTAATGACAAAAGGATACTCCAGAACAAATCAATATAACTGTTACAGCACCAAATAAAAAATATTCTAGAATAATTAACTTTAAATGTTGGAGAACACATTGATGCAATTGCAGAACATTCATATACAACAAATCAGCTTCTCAGAATTACATCTCCAATTCAGATCCCAGAAACACAGTGCAGTCATCTTTTCAGATTTACAATTCCATTCCTTTACAACATACAAGTTACCATAGTACAGTCATACATCTTAGATTTGTACATGTGAATTAACCATATACCAATCACAATCAGCTTGGCTTATGACCCCCTTTTATACACATATTGCCACAATTATTATAACCCTAATGATTTACAGATTAGTTGCATTTAAATGTATTTATAATTCAAGCTACTCATATTACATGCATCAATAATTCACTTGAAATATTAAATTTACAATACCCACGCATTAACAGCATCAGAAAATAGAAGAACATGGGGACAAAAAAACAGAGTAGCAGTTTCATAACCAACCAACCATATGTAATAAACAATATTCGCAACCCTCCACACCTCCCCCCCTCCCCACTCACTTGTAATCGCTCGTCAACATCATCAATATAAGATGTAAAGACCTTATCGGCCAAATTCAGCATCACCTTGCATCAAAGGCCTGTGTTGATTGGCAGCAACCAAAATAGCCTTGAACCGGCTGAATGGAACCGCCATGAAACTCCTCTGTCATCATGCCAATAAAACAGCCATTAGGTTCTTAGTGACAAGTGACTGAAGCACAATACCAAACCTTACAAACTGTCACATGGCGTGAATGTTAGCAACAGCGATAACCAGATTATATCTAGATTAAAACCTCAAGGAAGGCTCCAGAATTGTTAAATTAAAAACAATAAAAATCCTGGAACAATAGCCATAATCTCCTACATTCACAAATTGTACCACCATGCTTCTCACCCTACTTACGTCATAACAGAAAGGAGAGAAGAAATTCAACAAATGGCAACAATACATCAGTTTGAGTAGTCTTCTGTACCAGAGCAACGTGGCTTAAATGGCATTGCCTAATTCAATGTGAAAGGTATGATCATTGGGAACTTACTCCCCCACCAATACATTTCCTGAATGCTAGGATAAATTTCAATATAATTTTAAATATGTTTACACCAATTTCTCTTTGCCTCTCATTCACAAAAAATCAAATAAAAATCAAATTGCCTAAAGCTAGCACTACAATTTTCAGCTTAAGACGTTAGCCTAAAATACACAAATGCTATTTTACATACCCTAACCTCATCATGTTCATTTTCAATACAGCTTACTCAACCTGATACGCTCCGCATAAATTACATGACCAAAATGAGAATCGCAAAACATAAGAAAATATTACTGGAACAAATTCATAGCCAAGCAGATGTGATAAAAATCTTTGCAAATGTAACTCTAAATATATCTTCAATACAAAAAAAAATGCCTCATTGTTGATGTTAAATTGCAGTTTAAGTTGCTGAAGCTGCAATTTTTCTCGTTGCCATCGTCGGCCTAGAACCACAATCCCCACTAAAGCAGTAGCCACAAATACATACCAAAATGTGTTAGTCTCTTTTGCCTTACTATACTATTAGGCAAATTTCAGAGTGGAAACTAGGCATCATAGCAAACACTACAAACCCAATGCGGGAATTATTACGAAATTCATAAGCTTCTCCACATTTCTTGCGGGAATTATTAAGAAAATCAGAAGGTCATCTACATTCTAAAATGTCATTGCACATAAGTTGGTATAACTCATATACCATTTTCTTTTGCCAACACTCTTTAGTAATAAAATTCAAAGTTAAGCCATAGTATTGAATTATATATAATATTGATATTAAAACCCATTGAGTCCACAAGAAATGCCTAGTCAGATGGAACAACGATCTTCCTCCACGGGCTATTACTAAGACTAATAATATAACCCAATCGGTTAAGAAACAACTAACTAAATCGAAATGAAAAGCAAGTAGAAGATGGCGTACCGGGTCACACATCGTCATGTCTGTCCTCAACATCATCATCATGTGATGTATGTCCATGTGAAGTACTTGTTCCAGTCGCTCCCGGAACTACATCATCATGCTTGCAGCCGATGATTTCAAACATCTCTTTAATCCATCCTCAAGCTTCTTGAAACCCTTGTTCCATTTTTTTTCTCAACTGCTTGTACTTCCCGATGTAATGATTGTAGAGACACTCCCTCATCTGATCCAGTAGAGGCTTGATATTGCACTTGACGAGGCGGTGCACTTGTAGTCGCATCACTTGTAGGACCTTTCACTTGCCCATAGGTCCTTAGAGTTCCAATTGACTTGGCCAAAGTTATTCTATCAATAGCGCCCAAGCCATAGTCGTATTTGTCACATGTGACATCAACTCCGTGATCTTCCAACAGGCTAGTGATGAAGATCGGGTAAGGAAGAAGTTCACGGCTATTTGTTGCCCTTAATTACATGCGCCATTCGTTCCCAACGAAAAAAGGAATATTGACACACATTCCAGCTGCAGTCTCTAGGTGACCAAGATAATAAAGAAGAAGTAGACGTTGCCATCGTATTCTTTAGTGCCCACCGTAGGAAACAGGTTGTAGCAAATAATCATAGAATAGAATGTGGTATTCCGGCTTTAAATCCTTTGATAGCACATAATCCCCGTTTGGTCTGTGTACCCTCCTTGCAAATACGCATTATACGACAACATCCCAATGAGTGTCACTCTGAACAGGACCACTTTCTATATAATAACCAGATGTATCAACAGGCAAACCAAGATTCACACCTATTACATCTGGAGGTTATATCAAACTTGACCCTCGAACTGAGGTTTCGAATTTGAATGTCTGGGTCTCACAATCCTCTACAAGTTATCTCCCCTCATGTAAACTCCCTGATTAACTCGGAACAGAAACCCTTATTGCTGGAACTCTACCTAGAGCCCCCAAAGGAACTCGTTCTACCTAGCCTTTCAAATTCCGGAACTTGTCGGACACAATTCATTGGAAGTTTATAGGTCGCTCTCCAATACATGTTCTATTTTCAAAGAATTCACGCCGTTGTGAAGTAATTTGTGGTTCACCTTCTCCATAATTTGCTCGGCGATCTGTTTTGAGAGCCCTCACGAATTACGGGTCCACCGCTATTTCTTTGTGGAGAATCTTCTCTATCTTTCTTTTTCCTTGAAGGCATCCGGTTCCCTTTCCTTTCCCTATTACCGATTCTCCCTCATTTTGTAAGATTTTTCAGATTCCGAGCTTGTTGATACTTCAATTCCGTGAGCTTTTTGAAGATTTCTTCTTCCCACTTTCACGACTACTTCCACTCGCAGTGGCCATCAAAACTACAAGTGCCAGTAGCAAAGAGAAGGCCATTCTCCTGTGAAGAACATAATGCACTATGAGTTCATCGAATATGATTATCAGATATTCATATTCGCTGTAATGTATTATCAAATATATGTTCTAACTCTTATGAAAATGACATTAATTTGATCAATACCCTTTCAACAAGGACAAATTACATTCCAAATTGAACAAGTGTTCCATCTTGTAGGTGTGTTAAGGGTAATCTTAATAGTGACTTGCATGTGTAATGTGAGAACGAGGGTTCCCTCACAATGAGTGACACTGTATCTTCATACAATAGTTGACAGCATGTGTACATTGAGAACAGATGGATCCCTCACTGGTGAGAACACAGGATCCCTCACCGTGAGAAACACAGGATCCCCTCACTGTCACATAACTCTCACAGTGAGGGATCTCTCACAGTGAGAGAGAGAAAGAGAGAGAGAGAGGAAGAGAGAGGGAGCGAGCTCACAGTGAGAGATGTAGAGAGCGAGAGACACGGTTTTGGCAAACAATGTGCTTCCTCTCTGGCGACGGCGATGGCGAAGGCGACGGAGAGAGGAGTCGGCACTGTGCGGCACTGTGCGGGAGAGGAGTTCGGCAGTGTGTGGGAGCAAGAAATCGGCACTGTGGTCGGAGCGGAGCACTGTGCGGGAGCGAGCACTGTGCGGGATTGAAGAGATTGTCGG
>CM055070.1:44386832-44551832 GCA_029204045.2 Tillandsia leiboldiana
AATGACAACAGCGTATAGGGACCTGCCAAGTTGGTAATAGTGTGCCTCAGTTGAGAGGGGACAGCTATACAAATAGCCTTGACTGGTGTACATGTACCATTGCTCATATCCAAAAGGGCACGCATAAAGATAGTGAGAATAGTCCTGTGTTAAAGATCCGCACCCTACCCAAAGGGCACGCATGAAGATAGTAAAAGACAACTTTTGACCATCTTTAGAGTATGGTACAGTGTACGATGATTGCCATGAGTATATATGTTCCCTATAATGGTTCCTAGTACAGAACCAATCTATACAGGTACACATGGTTCAGCTTTTGGGTTTTGCTGAACTTGAATGGGAATCGGATGCGGCACTCAGTACCGGTCGTCCGTTAATGAGTACCGGTACAATTGGCAGAATTTAGTACATGGGTGTTCAACAAAAGTGTTAAAGCTCGTCAAAGTTCGTCAACTCGTTAACCCTATACTCATGCACGGTACCATTAGTCACCTCGTCCACTTCCATCTAAGTTCCTCAAGACCAGAAAGCCTAACACTTGCAATCCTCAACTTAGTTCCGGTACTCATATACGTTCCTCAAGACCCGAAACCATCACACTTGGGTTGCTCACTCAGTACCGGTACTGTTTATTGAGTACCGGTAGTCATGGTTCGGGTACACATGCAAGTTGTATAAGTACCGGACTCTACATTGGCTACCGGTACACACGGTACCAGGTACACCACTAGGTTCCCTCAAAACCCGAAAGCCTCAGACTTGCAATCCTCAATTAGTACCGGACTTAAAATTGCGTACCGGTACACATGGTTCCGGTACACATGCAAGTTCTATAAGTACCGGTACTCTACATTGACTACCGGTACACACGGTACCGGGACAACCACTAGTGTCCTCAAAACCCGATTCATTAAACTTGGGTTGGGCCATAACTACCGTACTCTTCATTGAGTACCGGTACACACGGTACCGGTACACCACTTGGTTCCTCAAAACCCGAAAGCCTCAGACTTGCAATCCTCAATTAGTACCGGTACTTAAAATTTCGTACCGGGACACATGGTTCCGGTACACATGCAAGTTCTATAAGTACCGGTACTCTTCATTGACTACCGGTACACCACTAGGTTCCTCAAAACCACGAGGCGCTGCACTTGGGTTGGTCTATAAGTACCGGTACTCTTCATTGAGTACCGGTACAAACGGTACCGGTACAGCACTAGGTTCCTCAAACCCGAAAGCCTCAGACTTGCAATCCTCAATTAGTACCGGTACTTATAATTGCGTACCGGTACAACATGGTTCCGGTACATATCCATGTTCATCAAAACGCGGACTCATCATTTCTCACTCAGTACCGGTACGTAGTGTTAAATTTCAATAGATTTAAAAACTTGAAGAACTTTCAAAATTAGTAATTAACTCTTTACAAATAGAAATATCTGTTAAAAATATTAAATTGGAAAGAGCAATGCTACATGTACACCCCGAAGGGGTGTACATCTTAGATCTCCAGCTTTTTAATGGTGTCGATATTTTTTACGGTCACATCAAGTGACCCCTCATCACACCCCCCACCCTTAGATGGGTTTAGGGTTTAGGGTTTAGGGTTAGGAAAGTACAGAACAAATAAATATAGCTGTTCCAGCACCAAATAAAAATATTCCAGAACAATTAATTTTAAAAGTTGGAGAACACAGTGAGGCAAATGCAGAACATAATGTAAGAAATCAGCATCTCCGAATTACAGCTAGTGTTAAATTTGCCATATAACTCAAATATATACATAGATCTTATAACATAGAAAGGAAATAAAAAAATTCATACTTCAATATAGGAAAAATGTAAGTACGTTATTACAAATAATCATCATGATATATATGCAATAGTACAAAAGCAGAATGAAAAAGTTTAATGTTAAATATAAACTCTCCCGATATAGAGTGTACAACGCATAACAATGCTTAATGGTTTAATAGCATAGTCCATTGTATGGATCTCACTTTCAATTGCCCGTCTCATATTTGCTGTGCTGCATTTATTGTTCTTGCAATATGTCATCTTCGTACACCTGATTAAATAATTAATAAAGTCAAATTAATGAGATAAATCAATTTTACATATAGAAATAGAAACAATAAATTGTCATTACCTGTCAGAACTGCATAGAGTGCGCCATTTGGATAAAGCCAGTACGATGATCTAAAAATTTTATTTCGGACTTGTATCCGATATAGGAGGGTTCCTGACAGGGTCATCCGATATAGGAGGGTTCCTGACAGGGTCTGTCGACATGTCAATGTTTTGAGGGGGCCACGGTGTCTTGCATATATAAGAAAAAAAATAAATTAGAATATGTGTATTAAAGACAAATTTATAGTAAATAAACATCTAGGAGAAAGTTAAGGAACATTACCGTTAAAATCATGGCTGGATTTCTCTGTACACTTGTATCCGATATAGGAGGGTTCCTGACAGGGTCTGTCGACATGTCAATGTTTTGAGGGGGCCACGGTGTCTTGCATATATAAGAAAATAAATAAATTAGAATATGTGTATTAAAGACAAATTTATAGTAAATAAACATCTAGGAGAAACTTAAGGAACATTACCGTGAATATCATGGCTGGATTGCTCTGTACAGTTCTATCCGATATAGGAGGGTTCCTGACAGGGTCTGTCGACATGTCAATGTTTTGAGGGGCCCACGGTGTCTTGCATATATAACAAAATAAATAAATTAGAATATGTGTATTAAAGACAAATTTATAGTAAATAAACCATCTAGGAGAAAGTTAAGGAACATTACAGTTAATATAATGGCTGGATTGCTCTGTACATCAATCCCATAAGGTAAGTGCATTATGGGCGAGTTCTTAATCGTAGGACTTTGCAGGTGAACCTATTTTAATAAATCGGGAGGGAGGGGGCCAATATGGAAGACACATAATTATGTAAACAAATGAGGAAAATCGAACTATGAATCATATATTAAGACAATCAAATGAACATATAAAAAACTCTCAAACATTTACACTCTGTTGGGACGAGGCCGAGGGCGACGATGAGAAACGATTAAAGATTGAGCATTCACCATTATAAAACCTGTCCGTAGAATTTTGAGGCATCTAATAAAATAGAAAAGAATATTTCAATTTATGTCGTGTACCGTAAATTATAAGCCAACAAGAATCGAGTTACGTACGTAAAGATATACCTGTTGCTTGTTGACTTTCATCTTAAGCCGACGTACCATTTGATCTGTCTTCGACTCCTTTCGTTTGCTTGGTGGGCGCCCTTTACTTCGAACTGACAGCGGGCTCTTTACTCTCTGGTCGTTACATCTATCATCTGAATCGTGTCTCATAGTAGAATGTATATTTTCGATAAATTGGACATCATTGCTTCCCTTGGATGACGATGTGTTCTCTAATTTCGTCTTCAAATTATCAAGTGTGACTAGTGCTACATGATATTTGTCATCACTCTCAGCAGCTATGTCTGCAATGTCGTACATACGACTACATACTACCTCATATCGGCTCATTTCTGGACTCCTCCCTAAGCTTTCATCCCATGCTGTCACCCGAGTATACCTCCGTCTTATATCCTTCCTCCATCGTGTTAGTATGTAACAAGTTGGAAGAATCATCATCTTTCTATTAACTAGGACGGCAATTGAATGTCGGCATAAAATACCCTTACAATCAAAAAGACGACAAATACAACTAACTCGGGAGGTAGACTCATCAAAATATGCAGTGAATACTATGTCTTTGCCTGCATCGCCATATTCTACATACTCGTTAACTCTATACTCATGGACGGTACCAATAGATGATATTAAAGATGTCTCACAATGCATTAAATCCTTTAACTCAGCTTGAAATTCTCGAAATTTAGCAATTGTGTACATATCTTGAAATTGCTTCTCAAATGCATATCGACTTATGGATGGGATGACGCAGGTGAATGATTTGTAGTCTAATTGTGCCTCCTTTTCTGCTTTATTCTTTATAGCGCTTTCATACTGCTCCACAAATACTTTTAACGTCGTTTTCGAGTTCACGTACCCATCAAAAAACGAATTCATGCTTTCACTTCGCTGTGTCGTGGACATTCCAGCCCAGAATGTATCCTTCACATAAACTGGCACCCACTTTCGTCTGTTCTCGTACAGTCCTGACAACCAATCATTCTTTTCAAGTCCATAACAAACTATCATTCTCTTCCATTTATCGTCAAATTGAAGTTCTGTTAGTGATTCATATATAGCATCCATCATAATGCTCTTAATAGAATGATATTCACCATAACTTTTTAGCTTCTCCGGTATCTTTTTTGTTATGTGCCACAAGCACCATCGATGTTTGGCATCGGGGAATACCAGTTCAATAGTATTTTGCATTGCTTTGTCTTGATCGGTGATTATTGCTTTGGGGGCATGGCCGGACATACATGACAGCCAATTCCGAAAAAGCCATACAAACGAAGCTGTATCTTCACCAGAGAGTAAGCCGCATCCAAACAAGATTGACTGACCATGATGATTAACACCCACAAATGGAGCAAACGGCATATCATACTTATTCGTTAGATATGTCGAGTCGAAAGTAATTACATCTCCAAAACATTCATAGGCTGCTCTGCTTCTAGGATCTGCCCAGAATATATTGCGAATACGAGAATCATCGTCCAGATCGATGGAATAAAAGAAGTTTGCGCTTTTCTCTTGCATGGTACGAAAATAATTACAAATGGCTTCGCCATCACCTTCGCCAAGTCGTAAACGGCGCATTTTATCAATATAATTACGGGCATCCTTCTCTCCAAATGGCAAATTTTGATACCCACCAGCCTCAACAACAAAAGAATTAAAACTTTTATTCAATCTTATTCCGGCACGATCATTAACATCAAGCCGTCTCTTAACACTAGAATCTATAACTCGATTGCATGGAAAATATCGAGACTTGCTAGGACTTAATCCATGATTATGGTCAAGTCTGACCATACTTATTACACAAGATAAATCCAAATTAATTTTCACATTTATCCTAGCAGGACAGTCCGTCTTCGCTGCCGAAGGACGAGGCCGGAGATTAGTCACGGTGTGATTTACTTTTCCATGACGAGAGCATGCGATGATTACATACGAAGGAATGCCGTTACTGATTTTAGTAGACCTCTTTACAATCCCAAATCCTAATTGTTGTGCATAATTCTTATAGAAGCCCATAACCATTTCCATATTATTAAAATGCATTCCAACTTCTGGTACTAAATTGGATATGTCTGTGACCTCATTGTTTCTTTCTTCATCCATCTCAAACTCAACAACTGATAATGATCAGTGCGTCTAGATATTTCAAAATAATTATGACCTGTAACACATCATATTTACTGCTAATACAAACTTGAAATTGTGGTTAAAGAAGAAATTATATATAATGTATATATAGGATTTGTATGTTTACAGATTATGTGTAAAGGCATTATTCTACTATACCCTCAAAATGTATCCTTACAGCTAATACATGTTCCACATTAATACTAACCAAATTACAAAGCAGCATTATATGATCAACATGTTCTACTAAACCCTAAACCATAAACTATTAACATAATATTATATATAATGTAATTGTCAAAACATCCTATTACATATTATATAGTACATTGTCTCTTGTAATAAACAATAAATGGGCGCTCTCCTATATCGGTCAAAAGTGAACATATTAGCACCTAATTTACCTTGTACCTGCTATTTCATATCAACGTCATTCTATTTATAGACCAAAGAAAGAATGTTTTCTTCCTTTGTACCGGTATTTTTGGAACGCACATAGCTTATTAGGGGGAATATGGAGACGATTATCGCAGCGGAGACGTTGGATGAGCAGGCAGTGACGACTCTTCACGAGCTGTGCTTTGGTTTTACAAAGAATGCCTTGTTCAAGGACCGGCGATTGGGATAATACAAATGTACGTAATGTGTTTGAGGACGGGGATCTCGTTGGGATTTGGTCATCGGAGCAGAAAATGATTGCGAAGCGTAATGCGCCTAGGGACACCCTAGCCGCATTAAACTTTGCAATCATTTTCTGCTCCGAGGACAAAATCCCAACGAGATGCCCGTCCAATAACACATTACCGACATTTGTATTATCCAATTCGCAGGTGCTTCAACACGGTAAAATCAAAGCACAGCTACTCAAGAGTCGTCACTGCTTGCTCATCCAACATCTCCACTGCGATATTCGGCTCAATAAACCACCCAATTAACTATGTGCGTTCCAAACACCCCGATACAAGGGAAAAAAACCTTCTTTCATCTTTAATTCTAGCTCAAGCAGGGCTGTATGATAACAAAGATAACTTATGTCCATCCGAGTCCCCTATGTTAAGGGTGTAACCTATACATCGCAAGCAGAGGTGTAAAAATAACAGTACTCAGGACAGAAAAAAGCTACCATTCATACATCTTAACCCCTATCTTGAAATCCCTACACAGCTATGATAAGAGCTATATATAGACTGTACCACAAAACCAATGATGCCTACAAGTGTTGCCTATTGTTTGATATATGACTGTACAGAACCCATCTAAGGCTGTTTCCTAAACCAATTGGCAGCTCCTACTTGCATTTGGACTAGAGATATTTACAAAGCTATATATGGATATGATCCATCTGATAACAAAGCTACACCAATTAACAACGCCAACTTTTGACTATATTTACATATCTCCTTGAATTTGGACTGCCTACAAGGGTAGCCTTTTGTATATATGAGTGTACAGAATCCAACTTTGCATTATTTTTAATTTTCCAAATATTTTTTCAATTAATAATTTTTCGTAGACTGAATAGAGTGAAAAATTAAAGTAATTTTACAAAGGAGAATGATAAATCAATCCCAGCCATCCCTGTTAGGGGTGTATGATATACACCCCTAACAGGGGTGTACCCATAGCACTTCCCACTTACGAAAGGAAAATGCTACTTGTACACCCCATTTGGGGGTGTACATCGCACACCCCACCCATCCAATGGGTGGGGTGTGGTGAGGGGTCACTTCACAATTTGTGAAGTGACCCCCCCACCCTTAGATGGGTGGGTGTAAGATGTACACCCCCTTTGGGGGTGTACATGTAGCGTTGCTCCTTACGAAAATGCTACCTGTACACCCCATTAAGGGGTGTACATAAATGCTACCTGAACAGTACATGAAAGCATTAACCTACATTTAATAACCTACATTTAATACTACTAGTGAGAGAGAGATAGAGAGATAATTTATATACCTGTAAAGTTAATAAAAGCATTAACCTACATTTAATACCATACATTTAATATACCTGAAAAGTTATTAAATGTAGTATTGTGTACCGGTATGATAGAGTTGTACCGGTACAGGGGAATATGTACCGGTACTAGATTTGTATACCGGTATGGTAGAGTAGTACCGGTACCGAGGATTGTGTACCGGTATGATAGAGTTGTACCGGTACCGAGGATTGTGTACCGGAACAATGAATGGAAAAAAGACATCCTATAGAGTTGTACAGGTACAGAGTATTGTGTACCGGTATGATAGAGTTGTACCGGTACCGAGGATTGTGTACCGGAACATTGAATGGAAAAAAGACATCCTAACAGGGATTTAGCCATAGCATTACATCAAGTACCGGTACACATTGTAATACTAGGATTGTGTATCGGAACATTGAATGAAAAAAAAGACACCCTAACAGGGATTTAGCCATAGAATTACTGTGGAAAAAAATAGAGAATAAAATGAGGGGATTAAAATGTACATATGGCGTCGCCCTCGCGAAGGCGTCGTAGATCGTCGAAACAACAGAGAGAGATAGGGGGCGAGGGGCCGAGGGGGCCGAGGGGCCGAGGGGCCTTCGGGATGGAAGCATACACAGAGCTTCTTGTCGACGTAAGGGATCGTGGCCTGATAGGGGGCGTCGCCCTCGCGAAGGCCTGGTAGATTGTCGAAGCGAGAGAGAGAGAGAGAGAGAGAGAGAGAGAGAGAGAGAGACTTGTCGTCAAGAGAGAGAGAGAGGGAGCGGGAGGAGACGATTGGAATGCTCTGAATAGAAAGGGAAAGAAAAGGAGGGAAAGAGTATGCCCTAAAAAAAATTGAGTGAGAATATCACCTCCTATTTTTAATGCTATACAGTGTTTAATCCTACACCCTCCATTAAGGGGTGTAGGATGTACACCCCTTAATGGAGTGTACAGGTAGCATTTTCGTATATATATATATATATATTGTGTTTATGTATGACAGCATCAACAATTTATAAGAACAAATGTTTTGTTCTAATATTATATTAAATTATATAAAACAATTGATTTATCAAATTAGTTAAATAATTCGTAAACTGTAATTTAATTTCTAATAGTACATTCATTCAACATTCTTCGACAGCTTCAATTTTTGGAGTGATTGATTATTTCACATAATATAAAAGTGATAGAGGTTTTGAGTTTAAATTTTTTTAATATTTAAATGATCTTATAAAAATAATCTAATTAAACAAGTTCAGTAAAATTATTTTTAAATGACTGTATTTGATTCATCTTGTACATAATAATTTGGTAAACAATGCAAAATTTTAAAAGTTGAAGTAATTCTCAAAAAAAGGAATATAAAAGTGTACTGAGGAGATTTTGATACTTTACTATTTATTTTAAGTAAAAGAATTGCACCAAAATAATATGCGGTAAATTATTATTAGATTATTATGCGGTAATAGTACTTGTTAATTCACGCTGTGATTGGACAGGGAGATAATATGACGAGGGATAAACCCGCTCCATCACATCTCGGAAGTAGCGAGAGCGTGCGGTCCTGGTGCGGCCACGTCGCTCGTTTCTGTCCACAAAAATTCCCTATCGGGTGGTGCGAAATAGTTGGATTTTGTGACTTGAAATTCCAAATGTACCCCTGCCACGTGGTCGCCACGTGTGGTGTTCGCGCTCACATGCCGTAACGGCTCAGTTACGCCGTTGGATTTCGTGTTGTTATTCCCACACCTGGTCGGAAAAAAAAAAAAGAAGCTAAAAATGCATGGATACCCCTCACCTGTAATGGTTTTGAGAAAGAGTCCTTAATTATATTTTATGTTATTTGATTATTTTTTTTTCAATTTTAGTTATTTTATTTATAAATAAAAATCCTATTAAACTTACCAATAAATTCAATAAATTTTTAGTTTAACTGACTAAGATTGTTTAATTTAAGATGTTAAAAGAGAAAAGATATTAGTAAAAACAAATAAAATTGAAGGGCCAATTTTAGCATGGCTTATATTCGAGGAATCTTAATACAATTTTATTAACAAAAAAAATGAAAACCTAAATAATATTTTGATTTGTTGAAAATTTTTATTTTGCTATCTAATCTTTCAATTTATTTAATTTAATTCAGTCAATAATTTTTTAAATTCAAAATTTAAAATTTAATTTATTTATTTCTACAGATTTAATTAGTATGCTAATTCTCATAATTATAAATTTATTAAATTATATAATTAATTAGTTTAAATTTAAAAATTAAAGTACTATTCCTTTATTCAAATCGAACAAATTAAAATTAAAAATTAGATATATTTTACCATAAAAACTAAAAATAAATAAATAAATAAAAGCAGGTGTTGTTGGATCCAAGTTCCTGTTTTTTTGCTTAGTTTACAAAGTACAATATCTCCGTTCCCAAAATTGAGGAAGTATAGGTGGAATTTTTTGCTCGAATTTTGCATGAATATTTAATTAGATGTTCTCTCCAAACAAAATATATATTTAATTACATAATTAATTGGATTCTTTAATTTGCCTTAGCTGCAGGATACTCTATGTATTCTGAAAAAAATGTAATGAATATTTTTTTAATAATTATATTTAAACAGTATCATGATAAATAAAACTCTAATAAAATAAAAATTAATAAGTATGAAATTTAATACTATATATCGTTTTCATAATAATTTGATAGTAATTTTCATGGTTACGAATTAAGAAGAGTTATTATCTCTAAAGAAAAGTAAGAGCACAGATATGTACTTTTCAGTAGGACAGACTGTATTTACTGATCTTGTTGGGTCGTATAAATTACTTTCATCACTAATGCGACGAAAAATTCTATATATGAAATATTCAAAAAAGTTGTGCAGTATTAGTGACAAAAAAATTATTTTTCAATCGTTCAGATTCGATCTCCTTTACGCTGTTACGTGGGCTAAAAATATGCTAGTGCAGTGGGCGGATCTTTAACACCTCTGTTTGGATTTTCTACGTCTTTATTCAGTATGCGGATCCCCTCCACAATGTGATTTTTTTATATATATATATTTTTCGCGTTGTTTTTCTCTCTAGAGATCTTGCTGTCTCACTTTTATTGTCAAATTCATGCTCATAATGAATAAAGCAGATAGCTCGCTATATTTTTTTCAAAAAAAAAAGTTTTAGTGATACAAAAGGTTACCAATATGCACATATTTTAAACATTTATAAAAAAAATTCAAACTCTCTTTAAGATGATTTTAAATTTTTCAATACTTTGTAAAAACACAAAATTTTTAACATGGACTTCATATTCAAAAGATTCAAAATCACTTTTTCAGTGCTTCTTAAAAACACAAAATTTTACTTAACACGACGACGCTGTTGAAAGAGTTTGGCAGAAGTTGGAGGTAGAAAGCTAACTCGTCGTCAGTAATACGAGATACTTATTCTTCCTCTCAGTAATATTTTCAGAATTATTTTACACCATTTATAATAATACTATATTACTGATTAGATTATAGGGGGAATGAACCAAATGAAATAATTTAAACAAATTTCTACGTAATTCTGGCATAATAATCTAAACCAAACTAACATGCCATAAAAAATATAACAACTAAAAATATATCTTCTATTTTTTTTTCCCCTTTTTGATTCTCAAGATCCAATCTAGTGTGATTAAGATCAACTAATGTGCACTCAATTTATGTTCCCTACAGAAAAAAAAAAAAAAAAAATGGTACATAGTTGTTGGTGTTGATTGCTACCTCAATAAATGCCAAAAATAAGATATGATTATTCAGATTTGGGCCATATACTTGGCCTTTTTTTTAGTGGGCCGAATCGATACAATTATTTCTACCTGGACCTTCAAGTAAATAATTTTTGTTTTCATTAATTATTTACCGAGCTTCAGTAAGTGAAAATTAGCAGGTTTTAATATTGATAAGTAAAACATTGTTCTTCAATTTTGATCATTTTAAATGCATATGATATTTTTGTATGTTTTTATATAATTAGTTGTTACAAAATATAAATTGATTGTTTCATTTATTTATATACATTGCTCGTAGAAGCAATTTGGGTTCGGTTCGAAGTCGAACGAGGTAGCATCGTAACTAATAACATCTTTTGGTTTAGACTCAAAGCTAATGAAAAAGTGAATAAATGTACCCAACTCGATAACTCTATCCAAACCCGATCCGCTAGGTAAACAAATTGGCGCACACATGATCCAATTAAGATCAAATGAATTTGGATTCGGGTTGGGTCGACTAAACCAAATTTGAGCATTCAATTTCCGGGTACTACAATAAGCAGAAACTGTTTGATTTCGAAGTGCTCAAAAGAAAGGTAGTTCGTGTTGGCTATTTATTTATGGGTTAACACAATAGACTTAACGGCAAGAGGCCCAACAATAGACCCAACGTTCAGGTGGGTTGAGTTCGGTCGAAACCCGTGGGCGCTGTGTCTGTACACGTTAAGTGAATTAGTTGCATATTTCTAATAGCTCGAGCTTTTGGAATTAATAGTTAGCGCCAACGATCCTACAGTTCGCTACTTCTTTTATTTATTCGCAGATAAATTTAACTACAAGAGATGATACAGTAAGATTTTGAAAAAAAAAAAAAACAAGAAAACAAAAAAATTGAGAAGGATTCATAAAAGCACTTTCTAGTGATTCTTAAATCATATTATTCATGTGATCCTCTTCCAAATTTTTCTTTTTTTTTTTGAAGTATATTTCTTCTTAAAATTTTCTAAACAATTACATTTAACGTGGTGTTGGCCACCCCAATCAATTTCATCTCAGAAATTTTATTTTATTTTATTTCAAAATCTTAATTTTAATTTATTTCTAAAATCTTATCTTTAGCCAAATTAAGTTAAGAGAGAAAATTTTTAATTCAACCTAAATTAGAAAATCCCAAATTAAATACTAAACTGTTTGAGAATAATATTAAATTAAATTTGGTCACAATGTACTCAACCTGCCTCAATGGAGTGTCCAAATAAGTGTCACAATGTTGACTTTATATTATTTCAAGAGCCAAAAAATTAAAAATAAATCCTACTCCTCACTTAGTCAAACTCGCGCAGTTTATTTCTACATACATTTTGCTTTCAAATTTCACAAAGAAACCCTTCGGATCAACCGCACCGGCACGAATCCGAATCACGCCGCGTCTCTGCCACCGTTTTGCGCTCCTTCACCTCGCCGAGAACGCGGGCTGCCCACTGCGCAAAGTAGGCTTCGTCGTGCCCGATCTGCAGGTCTTTATAGAAAACGAAGCACTGCAGTTTATTTTTATGGCTCGAACACAATTCGTCGCTGGCAGACTCCCACCACGAGCCCTGGTGCCGCATTCCGGCCCACTCCGCCATCCATCGGAACACGTACTGCCCTGCCCCGGCCAACTCCTTCCACCCCTTCGGGTAGAACTCCATTACGCTGCTGTTCTTGTCCATGAAGAACATGTTCGAAATCTGTGCCCCGTGGGGCGAGGCTAGTATGTCAGTCTCGCTCAACAGCTTAACCTGTTAGACATATTAAAAAAAAAAATTTGAAAAATTATTTTCTAACGGTTTAAATTTTTAAAATATAGTGTAATCGACCTGATCACAGAATGTCAGGTTGTCGGGCTTTGCGACTTTGATTCTGCACCCGTCGATCTTCCGGCACTCTCCCGCGAAGATCGCGACGACCGCCGACTCATTCTTGAACGATCTCGCACCGCTCCTCAGCAGTAGCGTAATCCGAACGGCTGCCGTCGGAGATGCCGCCTCACCGACCTTACAATAAGCTCTCGCCTTGCACCGCATCATGTCGAACACCTCCTCGTTCCGTTCCCGCGACATCGCGCCTTTGTTGTGCCGGAACACCACGGCCTCCTCGAAGCACGCCGGCCCCTGACCGCCAACGCCGCCGGCAGCTCCTTCGAACGTTTCGATGGCCACGTTCCTGACAGTGGCCTCCGCCACTGACGCCACCCACCCCCCCATCGTGCGGCGCAGCTCGCCCCAATGGAACAGTACCCAGCGGGCCGGCACCGCGCATTTGCTCCGCTGGTGCCACCGGGCGAACGGCAGGAGCGCAGTGAGCCCGTGCCAGAGGTTGGAGTAGTCGTAGTAGGTGTCGGAGACGAAGGTGAGGCCCGGATAGAGCGTGGCGCCGCGCGGCAACGCGTCGAGCCACGCCAGCGCGTACGAGTTCTTACTGCCGTCGGAATCGTCGTGCGCCGAGAGGCAGAGGACGCGGCCGGCGGACGTCGCTTCAGAAGGGAAGTGCAAGTACTGGCTCTCGCCCGGCTCGACGGTGTCGTTGATGGAGCTCATGAACCAGGTGTGGCCCGACATCGGGTGGTGGGCGAAGCGCAGGTCCTTGAGGGGGAGGAAGGTGACGGAGTCGCGGAGCATCGACCGCGCCCGGTCGAGCTCGGCGGTCGCATTATTGTCGCGGTGTTGGTTGTCGAAGAAGGGGAGCCGTAGAGCGAAAAGCGCGGCGACGGAGGGGAGCCTAAGAGCTTGGAATTGGAGGAAGAGGAGGAGGGTGACGAAGATGGTGAGGAAACAAAGGGAGTACTGCTTGAGAGAGGAGGAGGAGGAGGAGGTGAGTAGGGAAAAGGACTTAGTTTTTGTGGGGGTTTTGGAGCTTATTTGGTCTTGGGATATGGTGATGGTTGTTGTGGAACTCATGGTGGTGGAAATGGGTGGTTTACGATTGATAGAGATCAATATAAATGGTGTTTATTCTTTTTGTTAAAACCATTAGCCTGCGTTTGGTAACCCCCGTTTTAATATCCAAACACACAAAAAAACAAAATAAAAAAAAAAAAAAAAAAAATAGGAAGATGCTGTTTCCATCTAAATCCGTTATTCCGGATTTAGATGGGAATAACAGTTACGGGATGGAGCTGGAATAAAATGGATTTTAGAATTTGACACGGGAATCGATGGGGACATGGGCATGTGGGCACCTCTCTATCTCTCCTCTCTCTCTCTCTCTCTCTCCACGGGAATCGAGGGGTGTCTTTTTTTTTTTTTTCTTTTTTTCCTTTTTTTTTTTTGCATACACCTAAATAAAAATTAGTTTTTTTATTTTTTTAAATTAGAATTTTTAAATTTTAAAAGATATTTAAATTTATAAATTTTAAAATTTAAATTTTTTTATCTTATAAATTTTAATTTTTTTAACTTTATTTTTTAATAAATCTCCTAATTTTATTTTATTTTATTTTTGTAAAAAAAATATTAATTTTAAATTTTTAAAATTTATACAATTATTTTATATATTTTTAAAAATTTATATAAATTTAAAAATTAATATTTTTACTCCCACTTAAAATTTAAAAATTAATTTTTATTTACTCCCACTTAAAATTTTTACTCTCACTTAAACTTTAATTTAAAGCGCAAAATAGTCAAAACACATATTTATCCCCTCTCAATTCATCTTATTCCTCTATACCCAACCAAATACAATTTTTTCTTATTCTTCTTATTCTTCTTATTCCTATATAATTTACCAAACACAATTTTTCTTTATTCCCGGTATAACTCAACTACCTAACCAAACGCAAATTTACACTAGTTTCTGCTAATACCATAACTTATACCTGTTCCCGGTATAACTAAATTTTTCTTACCCCCGAACCAAACGCAGCCTTACTAAATTATATTTTTTACTACTTTTATTAGAGTTGACTAAGTTTCTTCAATTCTAAAGTATCGTTTGGATTGGGGATAAGAGAGAATGAGTTATACCAGGAATAAATATAAAGTTAGGTATAATATGAAATTGTGTTTGGTTGGGAATTAGGCTTATACCAGGTATAAGAAAAAAAGTGTTTGGTAGTGATTGAAGAATAAGAGGAATAGAGAGTTGACTTTTGTGTTAAAACATTAAAATATTCTTTTCTTTTTAATAATTTTTTCAAAATAAAAATTTTAAAATTTATTCAAATTTTAATATTTATTAATTTTAATTTTTATAAAAATTTTAAGTGGGAGCAAAAAAAAAATAATTTTTAAATTTTAAATAGGAGTAAAAATTTTAATTTTTAAATTTATATAAATTTTAAAAAAATTATAAAAAAATTGTATAAATTTTAAAATTAATATTTTTAAAAAACAAAATAAATTTTTTAGATTTATTAAAATATAAAATTAAAAAAATTAAAATTTATTAAATTTAAAATTTAAATATTTTTTAAAATTTAAAAATTTTAATTAAAAAAAAAAGTCAAAAGAAGCATAAAAGAAAAAAAAGGGAAAAAAAAAAAAAAAAAAAAAAAAAAAAAGATAAAAAAGAAATGCCCTTCCCAAGGCAGAGCCTCTGCCTTGGGAAGGGGAGGGGGGGGGGGGGGGGGGGGGTTGGAATGGGATATCCCTCTAATACCCGGTTTGGGGGGATATCCTATTCCCCTTTATCCCAAAAAAAATTGGGTACAAAAAGGGGTCCAATCCAAACGGGAGCTAAGAGATCTCGTAATTTAATGAGACAAGTTTTTTTTACATTTTTTAACTTTGTTTTTTTAGTGCATATATATTCATATGGTTGACATGCAGTTTGATCCCTCTCATGCATTGTTTTTTATCTCATCAATAGTTTTAAATAATTATTTATAATATTTTCAAACGTTGCCACATGAGGTTATCCTAAAAGGAAAATGCTACTTGTACACCCCATTTGGGGGTGTACATCGCACACCCCACCCATCCAATGGGTGGGGTGTGGTGAGGGGTCACTTCACAATTTGTGAAGTGACCCCCCCACCCTTAGATGGGTGGGTGTAAGATGTACACCCCCTTTGGGGGTGTACATGTAGCGTTGCTCATCCTAAAATTAGGCATGAATGAATGAATGAATGTACGGGGAATATATATATATATATATATATATATATATATATATATATATATATATATATATATATATATATATATAGTTGTGCTGGAATGCTATTGATAGCTCCAGCCCAATTTTGCCATCCATTTTGTAGTCTTTGGATCGCATTAAGATTCGTTCAAGTTCTTTAATTAAAAAAAAGAATTTTTTTTTTTTCTTTTTTTCATTAAAGAGTCTTCACGAATCTCAATGCGATCCAAGAACTACAAAATGGATGGCAAAATTAGGCTGGTGCTATTAATAGCATTCCGGCACAACTATATATATATATATATATATATATATATATATATATATATATATATATATATATATATATATATATATATATATATATATATATATATATATATATATATATATATATATATATATATATATATATATATATATATATATATGGGTGAGAAAGCATATTTTAGCTTGTAACTGGTAAGGTGAGAAAGCATAGGTACAATTAAAGTTTGAATATCTATTTTAAAAAAGGGAAATGAGTGGAGTGCGGAATGGAAAGATACCATACATGCCCTGTAATCTACTCATTTTTCACAAAGTCAACAACCTAACTATAGCCTAATAAATATAGGGTATATATATAAATATACATTCTTTTAGAAGTGTATATCTTATATTCCACCTTATTCTGAAATAGAGTGAATTTCATTCGTCACTCGATGTGACGAGTAAAATAATATTCATCTCAGAATGGAATCGGATGTAGGATGTACAATCCTAAAAAAATGTACACCTAGCATATATATATATAGGAAAATGCTATGTGTAATCCCTTTCGGGGTGTACATCATACACCCCACCTATCTAAGGGTGGGGATGTGATGATGGGTCACTTGATGTGACCCGTAAAAAATATCGCCACCATTAAAATGGTGGAGGTGTATGATGTACACCCCTTCGGGGTGTACATGTAGCATTGCTCATATATATATATATATGTGACAATATAAGTGAGATGAGTTTGGCATGAGCCTGACAAGTGTCATGAGAAGAGGGTTTGCGAGGGCAGGCAATTAAAAGTGCATGTGTTTAGCCTGAAAGCAAGCTCGGCTGTCTGCTTTTCTGCTACAAACTTTCAGCTAAGATGCAGATTTTCTACAGACCTGATGTGCAGAAAATAAATAAAAAAAAAACAATTAAATGTTCACTTGAGATACCAAATGTAGTCGATTCGGCGTTCCGTGGAGCGAGTAGTTGAGATGCGTCCTATCTACATATGAACGATTAAATTTATTGATGCGTAGAAACTAAAATAATTAAGTTTGCAACATAATTACATTACATTTCTAATTAAGTTGATTTCTAAAAAAATGAACGAAACGAATAGCGTGATATATTTCTGTTCCAAAAAAAATAAAACTTCCTGTATCGTGGATGCTTCGTCTTTTGCTCTCTTTGTTTCAATCTCTTTAGCATATGCATAGTAGAAAATATTAATGAAATTTTACGTAAAAAATAACAAAAGATGATTTAAAGGTCATTGTATAAATACAGTGTTCTTATACATTATTTCTAAAGATCTTAGCACCTAATAATTAAAAAACCATTTATGCGTAAATTTAGGAGAGTTTCGGCCCGGCCCGGCCCGGCCCAAGCCCATACGAAGTTGTTTAATTTTAGAAAAGTTCCGGCCCGGCCAAGTGCACATAAACTCTAGATATATTTATATTAAATTACATAAAATAATTTTTCATTTTCAAAAATTTAAGCTATCAAATAATAAGGTATTTATATTTTGGGTTAATTGCATACGGCTCCCTGTAAACATATCGAATAGCAGATATATCCCTACAAAATTCAACTTTTCATATTCATTCCTTCAAAAGTCCAACGTTATTCATATATATCCCTCTGGTTTATTATCATTAGTTTATTATTTATTTTTTAACTGATTATATGTGAAATGACGGTTTTGCCCTTTCAAAAAATATCCCTTCAAAAAATAATACAGAAATATCTGAAAGGGTAAAAAGATAAATTTAGCTCACTAACTAACTAAGATTAAGTATTTAACCTATGATTAACTAGATTTTTCTAACAAAGATAGACGGTAGGGATATATATGAATAACGTTGGGCTTTTGAAGAGATAAATATGAAAAATTAAACTTTGTAGGAATATATCTGCTATTCGATATGTTTACAGAGAATCGTATGCAATTAACCCTTATATTTTTGTGTTCAGTGTAGAATAAGACATGTTGAATAAGAAAATCAATGAAGTTGTTAGGCTTGCAAACACTGGCATGAAGTTGATCCCTGCTGTGCTTCTCTGTTTTCCGGTGTAGTGGTTGCTGCAGCACTCAATTTATAATCTTTCGTCTCCCGGAGAACCCTGGCGGCCCACTGCGCAAAGTAGGCTTGGTCGTGCCCGATCCGGCGGTTCTTGTAGGACGGGCATTGTGTCGACTTACGGTCGTTACCCGTCGTCATGCACGGCACGGCCTCGGGGTCGTACCACGAGCCCCGGTGCCGTATTTCCGACCACTCGGCGACCCATCGGAAGACGTACTGGCCCTCGCCAGCGAGCTCCTTCCATCCGTTCGGAAAGAATTCCATTATTCTGCTGTTCTTGCTCATGAAGATCATGTTTGTCATCTGCGCACCGTGGGGCGAGACCAGTATATCGGTCTCGCTTAGGAGCTTCACCTGCAACAACGTTTAAAGTAAAAAGATGGTTCAACATCGATAATTTTATATTATTTAATATGGTATAAGAGAATAAAATCATACTATTCTATTATAATTTAACTGTAGTTTTTTTCCTATATGGAAACAAAGTCACCTTTAGTGACAAATCTAAAATGTAGTTGAATCGCACATGCAACATGTAATGATCCGAACCACTAGCAATAATAATTCGTTGGGTTCAAACCACAGCCCAAAATGTTTAACGACCCGACCCACTAGCAATAATAATTCGTTGGGCCCAAACCACAACCCAAAATGCTTAAGCCCAATTATTATTACTAGTGTCTATGTCTCATATAAACCCAATCACAATTCCATATACATATAAACCCAATCACAATTCCATCCACATCCGATGTGAGACTATTGGGGGCGTCACAGACTCTCCCGTTAAGATGTGACGTCCTCGTCAGCCCAAACACACACACAACAGTCCAAGATCATCCGGTGATGTGAGACTCATCTCGCTAGCCCTGTCATCTAGACCCAGACTTAGCCGAGACTCGTCACACACTTCCGACTGGTTATTGGCTCTGATACCAAATGTAACGACCTGGCCCACTAGCAATAATAACTCGTTGGGCCCAAACCACAGCCCAAAATGCTTAAGTCTAATTATTATTACTAGTGTCCATGTCTCATATAAACCCAATCATAATTTCATCCACATTCGATCTGGGACTATTGGAGGCGTCCCACAACATTTATTTGACCTATATAGTTTACTTCTATGTCATCAAAACTAAAATTATGAGGCCATGATTGAAGTTGGGGCCAAACTTAATTAATACCTAGAATTATAACTAAACCACACAAATTAATATATGCTCAATGTTGTTAATTAATCACAGTTAACCTGATCACAGAACGTCAACTTGTCCGGCCTCTCCACCTTAACACTGCACCCATCCACCTTCCGGCACTCCGCCTCGAAAATTGCGACGACGGCTGATTCATTCTTAAATGACCTCGCATCTGTTCTCAGCAGAAGCGTCATTCGAACCGGAAACCTTTTCGAATCTCGAAATGCGTCTTCTGCATTTCGGACGTTGCAGTAAGCTCGCGCTCTGCACCGCATCATGTCGGTGACCTCCCGCGCCCGCACCCGCGACATCGCCCCCATGTTGCGGCGGAACACCACCGCCTCCTCGAAGCACGCCGGCCCCCCACCTTCGAACCGTTCTATCGCCGCGATCCCAATAGCGGCCTCCGCCAACGCGCGCACCCATGGGCTCATCTCGGTGCGGAGCTCGCCCCGATGGAACAGTACCCACCGGGCCGGAACCGCGCACTGCCTACGTTGGTGCCACGACATGAAGGGAGCTACCGCCGAGAGCCCGTGCCAGAGGTTGGTGTAGTCGTAGTATGTGTCGGAGACGAACGTGAGGCCCCGGTAAAGCGTCGCGCCGCGGGGCAAGGCCTCGGGCCATGCCAACGCGTACGAGTTCTTGGCGCCGTCGGAGACGTCGCGGGCGGCGAGGCAGAGAACACGGCCGGCGGATTCTTTGGAAGGGAAGTGCAAGTACTCGGCTTCGCCATCGTCGAAGGTGTCGTTCATGGAGCTCATGAACCACGTGTGGCCCGACATGGGCTCGTCGGCGAAGCGCAGGTCCTTGAGGGGGAGGAAGGTGACGGAGTCTCGGAGCATGGCGCGGGCCGCGGCGTTGAGGTGGTGAGAGGAGGAGGAGGAGGGGGAGAGGGGCCATGAGGAGGAGGGGAGGGAGTGGAATTGGAGGAGGAGGAGGAGGGTGGTGAAGGTGGTGAGGAAGCAAAGGAAGCGCTTTAGGGAGTAGAATTTTGGTGGGGAGAAGTGCTTTTGCTTTGTGGGGGAGCTCATATTTGGAAATTGATCAAGTTGTAGAACAATCAAAGCTTGTTTATTTATGTTGTTGCAATTAATGGTAGCTTTTGGACCAAGAAGAATAAACTAGATTAATAGTTCTAAATAAAACATTATTTAAGCATGATTAATTACCATCGAATTATTATGTAGAAATTATCATAATTAGAGTACTAATTACTATTCATAGTTTATGATGCATTACCAAAATTTTTCTACTAATTATCATAAAGTGAAAGTCAGACACAAATTATTAATGGATATTTTACAATTGAAATGACATAGTAGATGCCATGCATATATATATATATATATATATTATCATGAGAGGGATCTGCACATTGTCTTAGTTTGAGATCATGCAAAGCACGTAGGGTGGTGATAGTGAAGTCCACGAGCAATAAAATACGAAATTTAAAGTACTCATCTTGTTTTAAGTATAGAAATGGTGGGACATAATTAAATGAGTTAATTAATGAATAGGAAAAGAGGTTTAGTAGTGAGCTTAATTAATTAGATGAGTGTTCCGTAATATCCGAGTTAGTTTTAAGCTCCTTCGCTAACGCATCGATATAAAAATGTCAACAAAAATGCTATGCATGTAAGTCGCGTATTCTTTTATTAAATTTTGTGCGAAGTAGCTTCAAATATTAGAGGATGAGAAGTTAATAATTGTATCATAAATTTTAATGATGGAGCTATCAAAATTAAGGTTTTAATAATATATAAAAATATAAAGTTACTGATCTTTAATAGTTTAATTTTTTGGTAGGTAGTGAAAAAAAAAAAAATTCTAAATCATGCACTGGGCTGGACCTATCAAAAACTTTGATTTTATTTAATTTTTTAATTTTATTTTCCTAGACCTAGTCCACCACATCCTCTGTGAACCACTCTTTGGAATATATAGTGCGGTCCATGGATGACGTGGTGGATCATGTTCATGAAATTATGTTATTTATCGGAGATATCCGATGTTTAAGGCCCGTTTGTTTCGGGGTTAGAACAAAGAATAAGGGGTTTATCCCTCTTATTCTATCAAATGTATTAGAAATTATTCGGTACAGTAGTTTCAGTACAAACAGAATAAGCTGGAATAACAGTTCTTATCTATTATTTTATAATTTTTTTTTTTACCAAACTATCCCTCCTTCCCTCATTTATCTCTTTCTAATACACTCTCATCATCACAAATCCCTCTCTCTCCTCTCCCTCTTTTTAATTTAATTGGATGTTAAATTAAATATTATTTTCAAAATTTTAGAAATTTTATTTTGATTTTGATTTTATCATAATTTTTATAAGACTTTAAATTTTGAAATTTTATATTCAAAATTTTAACTTTAATTTAAACAAATAAAATGTTAAATTGAATATTATTTTCATAAAATATAATTTGAAATTTGATTTTGATTTTGATTTTGATTTTGATTTTGATTTTGATTTTGATTTTAATTTTATCTTAATTTTTGTAAGGCTTTAATCCATTAATTAAAACGTAGAAAGTAAAAGTTATTATTTGAAAATTAAAAAATTTTATGTTTAAAATTTATAATTTTAAATTAATATTATAAAATTTTAAATTTTAAAATTTAAATGTTGAAATTTTATATTTAAAATTTTAAATTTAATTTGAGAAAATAAAATGTTAAATTAAATATTATTTTTAAAAAATATAATTTGATTATGATTTTGATTTTATCTTAATTTTTTTAAAGCTTTAATTTATTAATTAAAACGAACTAATTAGATTTTAACAACTTTTATCACATATTAAATTTTGAGGGCAAAAAGATAAATTATTCCAACCTAACATCTTTATTCTTCTTATTCTCATTCTCATACCAAATATAAAATCTCTTATTTCTGTAACCATTCCAAATACTTTTTTACACTAGTTCCGTATTTTATACTTATTCCTGAATTAGCTAGTTCTGTTTTAACCGGTTAACAAACGAGCCAAATGTAATCCACCCGACCCAATTAAATTAAATTAAATTAAAAATTAAAACGCCGCAGAGGCCGAAAAAACGCTCCCTCGCACGAGACGCCACCATCGTCCCCCGATACGAGATGCTCGCGTACACCTCCACCTCCTCCCACCGAAACCCTACCAAAACCCTAGCGCCGAATCCCTTCCTCCCTCCTCCTCCTCGGCCCTTCCGCCTCTCCGCAGTGTCGTTCCCCGCTCGCAGCCGCACCGGTATCGCTCTCGCCGCCGCGGCTGCGTCGGCGGCGACTGCGGCGGCGGCAGCGGAGAATCGCCCTCCGCGCGATGCGTCCCTCGCCGCAGACTCCCGCGGCCGCGAGGACGTGCTCCGTGCCGCCCACGGAGGGCTCGGGAACTGCCTCTCCGAGACCCACCTCGATCGCACCATTCCCGGGCTCAGCTTGAAGAGCCGGGGCAAGGTGAGAGATGTGATGTGATTGGCATTAGGGTTTCTTCGATCCTGTCGTCCTCTCCTTTGAACTCCCTGATTCCGTGTTGAGCTCCTTCTTTTATAGGTGAGGGATGTATACGATAGCGGAGAGCATCTGGTGCTGGTTACTACTGATCGGCAGAGTGCTTTCGATCGGGTTCTCGCATCGATTCCCTTTAAGGGCCAGGTTTTTTGTTGTTCTTCTTATTCTACTTGATTTCCTTATTAATTTGATTTGTGTTTAAGTTAAATTTACCAAGAGTAGTTAATTAGGAAGCAATAGCATATCCAGGAAAAAAAAAAATCATTTTTTCGGCCATTATTCGTACGATAAAAGCTCCAGTATATGACACCATGGAACATAAATTACATCAGAATTGGTAATCTTCTTCACTCTGTCAATATGAAGTTATGAAGTTTCTAATTTAACTGCTAATATGTGGTTATGAAGTTTATTAGTCTTGGTTAGTAGGATGATATAACTTCTAGTTGTTATCTGTAGTAGAGAGGTAAGATCCTTTAGTTGTTTTCATGGAAATATCAATAAGTTTGGGTCTTTTCCATATTGTTGGGATTGTAGGACATGTCAACAGGATGCGAGAAATCCACATCTAAAGAATGGAAGTGATATATATTTCACTTTGCTTTCTCTATATGTAAATATATGTTGAATAAGATGCATCAAAAATTGTTCTTATGGTAGCGATGTAAGACATAGCAGCACCGACATAGCTGGGTATCTTGCTGCTTCTCTCCATGTACAGTTTAAATTTGCGACAATTAGTGTTCTTTTTTTTATTATTATTATTACTTTTTGTCAGGATAGTTTAATCTCTAGAAGCTATTGATACTATAGAAAATACCAGTTTAATTTCTGGTTTCAGTATGTTATTGACAATAATTAGTTGATACAGGAATCCCATCTCATTTCGCTATTGTTTTCATCTGGATAGTATGTCTTATTCATATCTTATTTTGATCCTTGATTTCAGGTTCTTAATGAGACAAGCCTTTGGTGGTTCAATAGGACGCAACATATTACACCCAATGCAGTGGTTTCTTCACCTGATAAAAATGTAACAATTGCAAAGAAGTGCTCAGTTTTTCCCGTTGAATTTGTTGGTGAGATATTCTGCTTTCTACTGTTTTACATTGTTATTTTTGTGTTCTTTTCATTGAATTATATTGTCTTTGAATTGTGATCTCTATAGGATATTCAGCTTGCTTGACTTTTTTAGACCTCAAGAGTCTTTCAAAATCTTCATTTGTTTTCTTGAGTGTTAAGGCAATGCTGGTGACTTGGGGCTCAGATTGGAGTCGTAAAAGAGTCTGTCATGTAGTATTTTTGTCATTATTATTTTTCTTTCTTTTAACTGATATTATTCAATTTTGTGTACAAGTAAAGTTAGAGGTTTTGTTACTGGAAGCACTGATACATCTCTGTGGACGGTTTATAACAAGGGGGTGAGGAATTACTGTGGCAATGCCCTTCCTGAAGGTATGCGGAATGGTTGCGGATGAGATATGTGGTGCTCTTTGATTGCTTCATATGAGTAAATTTTAGTTTTTGCTTTCTTTGTTGCAGGTATGGTAAAAAACCAAAAGCTACCTGCAAATATTCTTACTCCTACAACCAAAGCTGCTCATCATGATGTTCCTGTGACACCTGACGAAGTTTGTTCAAGCTAACTCCTCCTTGATTTGATTTGTTTACTTTGATAAGTAATTCTTTGAGCGGAAAACAACTTCACAATGAGAAATAAATAATTTCAAATTTTGCCTCATTTATTAGTTATTTTCTCCTTCACTGTAGCTGCTTTACACGGCAAAACCTGCTTTTCCTTATTAAGCAGTGTAATTAGACAAAACTATACTAGGCCTCCAACCATTCTCTCGTAAGATTCTTTCTTAGGGATTCTCTAGGATTCTTCCATCGTTTGAAGTAGCTATAGTATAAAAAAGATCATCAATAATAAAGATGTTCTTTCATTGCATTATTGCATATATATATAAAATTTTATTGTTTCATCTCTTATTGATATGCCTATTTATATTTTTGTGCTTTTATTGGTCACGGGCAGATAATACAAATGGGTTTAATGACAAAAGATGATTATGATGAAGTAAGCAGCCGAGCCTTGAGCTTATTTGCATATGGGCAGGTTAGTATTTCTCATGTTGCAATGAAGCTTCTCTAGATGTCTATAGTATCTGGCTTTGCCTGTTTTCTTTGGCGTTTGGAATTATGTCACATAACTTGGACGCGTGGGTCTGTTTGGCGAGGTAGAGCTTTTGGAGATGAACTGTTCAAACCACTAATATCTTTTTCAGTAAAATCTCGTCTACATCAGCTCACCTCAGCAGAAGTAGAAGTGAGATTAGGGTTATAATATTGTGCCCCCAGAAGCCAATTTTAGCTTTCTGCCACAGCGAAAGCTCAAAACCTTTTGTTAGCAAAATGCCTTGGTTCTTGGAAGCTTTTGCTTTATGGAGTAGAGTTGTTGGTGAAAGTACACTCTATGTGTGGAATAGATTCTTCTGTAGTTTTACTATTGAATATTGTAGATATTGGCTCATATTGCGAAATTGTTGCATGCAGCAAGTGTCATCAGAGAATGGCCTACTGCTGGTTGACACGAAGTATGAATTTGGAAAAGGATCTGATGGGACCATTTTTTTGATTGATGAGGTAGGATATCCTCATCATTTGGCACACAAGATTTTATTAGTTAAAATTCATACCTTCATTCTCCTTAAAAGAAAAAAAAAAAATAATAATAAACTGTGAATAGCTACTTGGAATTGGGAATATTTTTGTGTTATCGGGCTGTTCTAGAAGTAATTAAATATTATATCTATAGCTCTAGAAAAATGTTTTATCCATGGCTCTAAAA
This sequence comes from Tillandsia leiboldiana, assembly GCA_029204045.2. Lineage (NCBI taxonomy): Eukaryota > Viridiplantae > Streptophyta > Magnoliopsida > Poales > Bromeliaceae > Tillandsia > Tillandsia leiboldiana. The sequence goes on from CM055070.1 coordinate 44,412,901, forward strand.
AATTATTTACTAATAGTTGCGCTCCAATCTTATCATTAGGTACACACTCCTGATTCCAGCAGGTATTGGATTGCTAATTCTTATGAAGAGAGGTTCAATGCTGGCCTTGAACCTGAAAATGTTGATAAGGTAACCTACATTTACCTATCAAGTATATTAACCAATATGCCCTTTTGGTCACTGTATACGAATTCAGATTTATCAATTCTAGTCTCGTTTTTAACCACGTTCAGTTTGTTTTGAAAATTTTTCTGATAGTATATTTGAAAAATTGCTAGGAATTCTTACGATTGTGGTTTAAAAACAACTGCAATCCCTACGAAGATAAGGTACGTCTCACTTTCTTCCTTCTGCTTATTGTGTGAATATATTTTTAAGCATAAACATCAGATTGATGAACTTCGCCCCAAATCTAGGGAAATGACACAAAGAATTGATAAAACTAACCAGAAAATGAACGTATTTGAGTCTTAACTGTTGCTGATATTTAAGACTATTTATGATTCAGATTCTACCCGAAGCTCCAGAGGAACTTGTTTGTGAACTTGCTAGGCGGTACGTTCCGTATAACTTCCATAGTACATTGTCTTAGTCATTCCTACAAGCGAGGTGGGGAACGAATTTACTAGTCAAAATCGCCAAATCATGACTACAATATACTCCTGCGACTTTCTAGAATTAACACGACGTCGGCATCGTTCATGTATCGTCGTCGTCGGTTTTCTAAATAGGAAAAGGGAAGCTTATTAAAAATTCGTGCTTTACAGGTACATCTTCCTTTTCGAAACAATCACAAATTCGAAATTCGAGTTGCCAGGGGCTGAGGTACCTTTTGCAAATCATCAAAGCTCTATTGTTATAAGTGGATACATCACACCAATGCTTTACTATATATATATATTCTTTTTTTCTTTGTAGGAACCAGTACATGAAAGAATATCTAGGAATGTCTCTCAGGCCCTCTCAACTCTATGACTGCTAATTATTTCCTGCAGAGTTGGAGAAAATCTGCATCCAAGTTCATCCATTCTTGCAGCCTTTACAGTTGACCTAATCTGGAGCATAGCTCGTTACGAAATGGGTACCTCAACTTTTAAAATTTCAATTCGGAAAAGAGGTATAGAATAATAAGGCACCGTTTGTTTCGGGACTAGAACAGGGAATAAGAGGTTTATCCTCCTTATTGTACCAAACGCATCAAGAATTATTCGGTACAGTAGTTCTAGTACAAGCAGAATAAGCTGGAACAATAGTTCTTACCTATTATTTTATAATTTTTTTTTTTTACCAAACTAACCCTCCTTCCCTCTTTTTTTTCTTCCCAATACACTCTCATCATCACAAATCCCTCTCTTTCCTTTCTCTTTTTTTCTTCCCAATACACTCTCATCATCACAAATCCTTCTCTCATCTCTCTCTTTTCCTTCCCAATACACTCTCATCATCACAACCTCTTTATTCTTCTTATTCCTCATTCTCATACCAAACACAAAATCTCTTATCCCTGGAACCGAACCAAACGCTTTTTCGCTCTTGTTCTGTACTTTATATCTATCTCCAGAATAGTTAGTTCTGGCTTATCCCGTTACCAAACGATACCTAAGAGAATAACATTTTGGGTATGTCAAAATAGTTAAAAATACTTTTACAGTTTCAGGTGCTTGTTTCAAAATGCCTTGTAATGTATTGGGTGTGTTTTGGTAGTGTGATTGTATGATTCTGGAAACTTAATAAACTAAACTTGTATCTTCACCGAGATGAATACAAAGTTCTACTTAATTCTGTATAAATAAATATATTAAAGGGGGGCTTAATTTTACTTTACAGTGCTGTATTTTAAATTTTTTTTTTTATACGAATTTTAGCCGATAAATTTCCGTCGCCGAACCCTTAAATAAACCGCGGCTACCGCCTAATTCTCTGCAAGTGAGCTCGGAAATGGCGACGGGTTCTCTCATCGCGGCGCTCGTCCGAGGGGTGCGCCCCAGAAACCCTAGCTCAACGATCGTCCTACGGCCCCTTCTTCCTCTCCCCTCCCACCTCCGAAACCCTAGGCTGCTGCTCTCCTCGGCCCCTTCGCCGAGCGGAGGCCTCGCCGTCGACGATGTCGACCCCGCCGCCGCTGCCGCGGGGGAGTACGACGATCTCAGGAGCCGCATCTTCAGGCTCCGCTTCGCCAAGCGGAGCGCCACCGCCGCGCTCAAGCGGTGGGCCGGCGAGGGGCGGAGCGCCAACGCCGCGGAGCTCCGCCAAATCGCTAGGGATTTGAGGAGATCGCAGCGCTATAAGCACGCCCTTGAGGTCCGGAAACTATCTCCTCACTTCTTTTCCTTTTTTGCTGTAAAATTTTGGAAACTGGGGATTCGCATTTTGATTGTAGGATTTAGGGTTTCACGTAGATTGACATGATAAATAGAATAGGAACAATAGAAACGGAAAAATGATGGTCAAAATATCAAAAGAGATATTTACTCATCTGCAGAATTGTCAAAAAGACAACTTGAACAGGTCAACTGATTAAGAGGGGGATAAATTTGCAAATTTTGACAATTTAGAGACATGCATTTGATAATTTAAATATTCTGGTGATAAGTTCACCACTTTGTCGAGATATGTAGGCAATTTTCCCCAAAAATGCAGTGGACTAGGAATAGCAACTCATGCTAAAGTAAAATCCCTTAAAAATTTAAAATGTTTTTTATTTGTGCATTTAATTGGTACTTAATCTATGCCTCCTTAGAACAAACAATTCATACAAATATTTAATATTTACATGTATACCCCTAAAAAGAGACAATTTGCATATGTTTCCCTATAAATAGCCTATAGTTGCATATCTACTGCTCCAAAGTTATTATTTGAACCTCTATGCCTAGAAATAGCTCATATTTGCATGAATGTCTCTTCGCTTGAGGGGTATTCGCACAAATACATGTATTTTGAAGGTTATTTTTAGTATGCTCAAACCCCTTAATTTACTTTTTTGCTTCTGTTGCATTTATTCTTGATACTAATACATGTTTGCAGATATCAGAATGGATGAAGACTCACCACGAACCGGAGTTATCTGAAAGTGATTATGGGCTGCGCATAGACTTGATTACAAAAGTTTTCAGTGCTAATGCCGCTGAAGACTTCTTCGAGGGGCTCCCGGCAAGTGCGAAATCGCATGAAGCCTATACTGCGCTCCTCCATTCATTTGCTAGGGCGAAGCTAACGGAAAAGGCTGAGGCTCTCCTTGAGAGAATGAAGCAAGCAAACATTTCCCCTAACCTGCTTGCCTATAATGAAATGATGACTTTGTATACCTCAGTTGGGCAACTGGATAAGGTTTTGGAAGTCGTCGAAGAGCTCAAGAGAGAGAAACTCGCGCCGGACTTATTCACATATAATCTCTGGATAAGTGCTTGTGCTGCAACAATGGATATTGATGGTGTGAGAAGAGTTCTTAATGAGATGGCCTGTGACTCAAACTCTGAGGAAGGGTGGATAACATACATGAAATTGGCTGATATTTATGTAACTGCAGGCCATCTTGTTAGTTCCGATAATTCTCTCATCGGGGTTGATACAAAGATTAGCCAGAGTGAGTGGATAACTTATGATTTTCTCATTATACTTTATGCAGGTCTAGGGAACAGTGAGAGGATAAGAGAAATATGGAAATCTATGCATATGACCTCGCAAAAGATGAGCAGCAGAAACTACATTTGCGTGTTGTCTTCCTATCTCATGCTCGGGCAATTGAAGGATGCTGGAGAAGTTATCGATCAGTGGAGAGAGTCTAAGTCCCCGGAGTTTGACATCTGCACGTGTAATAGGCTTTTCGATGCTTTTATGAAGGCCGACTTGATTGATGTGGCTGATAAATTTCGAGAACTAATGCTACAAAAGAGCTGCGAACTCACGAGCAGAGCACTCTGAGTGACTTTGTGAGAAGTAATTTAGAGCCCATTTCAAGATAATGATATAGGTAAATTGAGAAGGTTCTCCCTTGATTTTGTAATGTTATGAGTAATAATTATTGTTGTGAAATGACATTACAGTCATTACTGGTGTTAGCTTCTATACTGATTTAATAATGTAGAGGTTTTTAGCTTGGTTTTGCTTTTTAATTGCTTTTGTTTGGGGAACCAAATGCCTTTTTTTAAAAAAAAAAAAAAATCTTTTTAATGAGAGTGTAGTTATATCATGGGTCAAGGTCAAGCTCCTCACACTTTGTGAGGCTCCATGAGCAGAGTCTGTTGTTAAGTTGAAAGTTAGTTAATTAAAGGAATGAGTGATCTGTTATTGAGTGGGGTAGGCTCAATTACTTTCTTGAAAAGGATGTGTTGAATTTAGTTACTACTCTTTCTAACTTGATCTCATCTTTATCTCCTCAGATAAATAATTTGTTAATTAATCCATTTCCAGTTTCTTTACCTCTTTTGTGATCACTTGTTTTCCTTTGCCTGACTCTTTCACATCTCTATGTTGTATGTGTTGCTATAAAATATCAACATTCTCCTCTCTTTGCTTATTTTTACCCTTTGTGAATAAGCAACCAAGCTAGCAAGTCAGATAGCACTTTACCTGCAAAGAAAATCATTCTTAAGGAAGAAAATAGCAAATATTTTAACAAGAGTAGTTGCATGTGTTAGATCATTACAAGGAAAAGGTTCTGTCAACTACGCATAATGTGATGTTGAAATACAAGCCATCTTCAACTCTCTTACTCTACCAAACATTCTAACACTCTACAGGTAGTTGAAAGAGAACTAGAAAGAGAATACCTACCTCACTCTCTTCCAATTCTTATCATCAAAAACCTGTGTTCTGATATGTTTATATCCTTTGTTAACTGTTTCACCTTTTACCACCACACAGCTCACTTATTCATCATGGATGCAGCAACAAGCTCCCTCAGTGAGAGCCTAATGAGCAAGCACCATCCTCATCAATCAACAAACAAACAAAGCATCCTCAGAGCTTTCGTCTCATGCTGCACTGGAAAGCGCTTTGGCGGAAGTGATTAATCACCTTCCTCACTTTTCCTTTCCTTCTTCTTTATCTTCTTTGGTGGCGTGGTGAGATGCTTAAGTTGTTATGTTAACTTTTGCAGAGAAAAGCAATGGAGGACCACGATCCGATGCAGAGGAGAGAGTCTACACATGGCTATATGCCCTGGCCAAAGCTGAGAAGAACTTGATCTTTGAGTTCGTTAGGTCCACTAAGAGAGGTATTTTCTTAAGAAAAGCATTGCTATGAAAGGCACAGATAGAATTAGTCAAAATTGCAAACGATAAAGTTTCTAATTTGTTAGCCCCTAATGCACAGCATATTAGCATAAGAATCAAAGAGAAACACGACTAATCAGTAAAAGAATGAGAACCTGCAAAAGACATCTAAGAGTGCATTCATCTTTTTTGGAGGATAATAATACATTCAAACTAAGGATTTAAGTGTGGCACGAGATCATGCTGAAAACTTGCCGGCACGGTGCATGTCGGGCTGTGCCGATAAGTGCCGGTCATAAAAGATACATGGGTATCAACAAATAATGGCATAAAATATTTATTTTCTTCAGCAACAAAATTTTCTAATTACTTATTATATATTTTTATAAATTTTTTTGAACTTTATTGAGAAAATTACTGAAAAAAGTGTTTTGAGCTGTGCCATTAGTACGAGAGTTGTATCGTGCCAGTATTTTATTTGCACGATACGGCATGGTGGATACGGTCAGTGCCGATGGGTACTTAAATTCTTGATTCAAACAGAATGCCTGTTCGTTAAAGTAATTTAGAGTAAAGGTAAGCTAAAACAATATTTTATGTTATTCCTTTGAAGTGAACTAAGATACTGAGGACATTGATAGTTGGAATATGCAAAACCAACAGAAAGAAGGTTAAAGATCTCCTAGTAATAATATGCATTTAGATTTCTGCTAAGTATCCTGATATGATAATACTAGAAATGGGAGAAGATACTTACAATGCTTAAGCCTTTTGACATTTTTGTGATACTTCATACACCAGTTTTCATTCTGTAAGGTATGATAATGCTGTTATGTAGGTTTAAGTTGACAAAAAAAATATTCCTGCAATTACAAGCAATAGAGATTTACAGTTTCTAATGTTAAAAAAAGAAATATCTCACAGCAAAAATAAGTTCAAAACAAATAATGAAAGCCATAATTAACCGTATGTAGCTTACTTCGCTCGTTTGCAGGGTTGAGTTTTAAGGAAGCAGAAAGGAGATTGAAAGAAGAGGGACAAAATATACCTGTTTATGATACTTTTCCGAGTTGGTGGCAGCTTCTCTGGAAGGCTTTTTTACATCCTTTTAGTATTATCCTTATTGTTATGGCCACCTTGTCGTACTTGGCGGATGATAATGCCAATGGATGCATCATGCTCTTACTTGTTCTGATAAGTATGAGCATTAGATTCCACCAGGTAATTTCACGCAGCACACCTTTGGATATTTGTCAAATTCATCATTTTAGAGAACATATACCTCTGCAAAACTATCTATCTTCCTGAACATTCACACACGCCATTCAAAAACTTAATTTCTTACACTATACCTTTGCACCTAGAAATGGCCCCTCTCTAAAAAACTTCTTATCATACAAAACCAACTTCTCGAATTGGATGAGCAATAGATCATTTCACAAGGATATGTATGTAAAATCCCCACATGAAAACTCATGTGCGCAACGCTACTTGTATCTCTCAGGAATATAATAGTTCAAAAGCAGCCAAGCAACTGTCCAAACTTGTAAGATCGTCAGTAAGAGTACAGAGATGTGCTGGAAAAATTTATCAAACAGAACTTGTAGTTCAAATTGATCAGAGAAGTATAGTACCTGGTGACATTATTCATTTTGGTCCCGGGGATCTCTTTCCTGGTGATGTAAGGCTAATAACATCGAAGGAGTTGGTTGTAAGGTAACACGATCACGGTAAATCCTCTTTGGCATATTTACTAGTTTGGGAAACATGACATTTTTCTACTTCTTGAACAGTCAATCCTCACTAACAGGCGAATCAGGTATGACGGAAAAAGTAGCAGATATTAAAGAAGAGTCAAATACTTCTTTGCTCGATCTGAAGAACATATGCTTTATGGTAAGCATCTTGAGACAAGATAACACATTAACTGATAGCACAAGTTTATATTTCTCATCACCGACTGTATTCTTTTACTCAAATAAGTACAGGTAGAAGGCCTGTATAGTCCATGTAATTTCGCAACATAAAGCTCAGTTCCTAAACTTTTTGCTTAAGCAATTGTCTTGGAACTTTTGAAATTCTGCATTATTGCATCCTTGCCCCTTGTTAATTGCCCTCCGAGGTCTCCAGTGTCCATTACCTTATTCTAGCAAAAGGGCTTCTGGTTCAATTTGTTGAAATGGGGTTATAATGGTCAGTTTGTGAAAAAGGGTTGCATGATAGCGCATGACATAAGGTGCATTAGAGGGTTTGGATAGCAACCTGAGGCCACAGATGCCATTGCAAAGTATTTAAGCAAAAAGTTCAAGAACTAAGTTGCAGTGTTGAGAAAGTACATAAACTATATATACATTTAACACTTTATGATCTAACGAGACCATTAAATTCCAGGGGACGAGCGTAATATCGGGGTACGGAACAGGATTAGTCATATCAACAGGCCCAAACACTTACATGAGCACCATATTTTCAACATTAGGAAAAGAGAAACAACCTGATGCTTTTGAGAAAGGAGTCCAGTGTATATCTTACACACTCATTTGCATTATGGTTGTGGCAGTCCCCATAATAATCTTATCTGATTACTGGACATGTCACAACTTGAGCAACAGTATCGTATTCGGCATCTCCGTTGCGGTCGCGTTGACTCCACAGATGCTTCCTCTCATTGTGAACACCAATCTTGCAAGAGGGGCAATTGTTATGGCGAAAGGCAGATGCATAGTTAAGAGCGCATTGGCCATACAAAAAATGGGATCAATGTAAGTCTACTCAAGAACTATAAATATTGGATATAAGAAATCCATATGCAATTGTAGTTTTCAATTTAAATTTGAAAAAAAATCAGAGTACTGTTATCTAATACAAAAAGATAAATTTGTACCTGCAATGAATGTCTAAAATCTAATGAACCTTGAAATTTCTTTCGAAATAGACAGGAAAATCAGCATAATAATTCTTGAAACTCTACTTTGAGATGGAGGATAAAATATATCCAGAAGCTCTACTATCATCATAGATGCAAATTCTATACAAGTTACTGGTGTATAACATGTTTTCAATTTCTCAAAATCTCCACAAAAATGCAACTTCATTGGTGAAAATATTGTCGATTAATTTCTTTGTATATGACATAGGGATATCTTGTGCATTGATAAGACGGGAACTCTCACCATGGATTGTGTCATAATGGTTCATCACTTGGATGCTTGGGGATTTTCAAATGAAACTATTCTAAGGTTTGCATTTTTGAATTCATACTTCAAAACAGAACTAAAAGGACCCATTGATGATGCAATTTTGGGATATGCATATACAAATGGATACCGATTCCAGGCATCTAGTTGGAGAAAAATAGATGAAATTCCTTTCGATTTTACAAGAAGAAGAATGTCTGTTATTGTCGAAACAAGTATAAGCTTAAAAGATGATGAAAATTCTCACAGTGCTGATATTATCAGATATGTGATAACAAAGGGAGCATTAGGAGAAACTTTGAACATATGTACCTCAATTAAACATGTCGAGAGTGATGCAAATGTAGCCCTAACTTCAGAATATCAGCAGCGAATCCTTCAAATGAATGAGGAACTGAGTAATGATGGATTACGAGTCCTCGGCGTAGCAATGAGAAGGATATCAAAGGTACTTTATGATGTCTCCTTATATTTTAATAAGAGTTTCATGAACTTTTCATTTACGAGTTTTACAACCAAGGATTGCCATGTTCCCTGTGCCGGTCGGCATAAAGCAGCAATCATCTGTACATTCTTTCGCAAGTTACCTAAAGGTAAAAAGAGCTTGGTGTTTCTTTTGGGACTGTTTTTGCTCTCGTATTCATGCATTTGATGATGTCGACAAATGGATTGCGTAAAAATGAGGTTAACTTTAAGGAAAATTAGAATCCCAATCATTTTAAGAGAACCTACATTATTAAGTTATTTTTCTCTCTTTGCTTTGTTACAACAGAGAGCTCACACTACGGCCATCGACTACAGAACAATGGAATCAGACATGATTTTCCTAGGTATCATCTCCTTCTTGGACCCACCAAAGGATACGGCTAAGGAGTCATTGTGGCAACTCGCAGAGATGGGTGTGAAGGCAAAGGTCTTAACCGGCGACTCTCTCACTCTAGCAGTAAAGGTCTGTCGAGAGGTCGGCATCAGCACAACGCATGTAACAACCGGCCCGGATCTCGATCTTCTTGACGAAAGTGAATTCCACGAGACCATAAAAAGAGTTACAGTTCTGGCCCGCCTCACTCCAATTCAAAAGCTTCGCGTCGTTCACTCACTACAGAAAGTCGGTGGCCATGTTGTTGGGTATTTGGGTGATGGGATCAATGACTCGCTCGCATTGGATGCTGCCGATGTGGCAATCTCGGTTGACTCAGGAGCAAGCGTGGCTAAGAACCTCGCAGACATAATTCTACTTGAAAAAGATCTAAATGTCCTCGTCTCGGGCGTTGAGAATGGTAGGCTAACTTATGGAAACACTATGAAGTACATAAAACTGTCCTTAGTTGCAAATATCAGTGGTGCTTTCTCTCTCCTCATCGTGACGATCTTTCTTCAGTTTGAGCCACTCACTCCGAGGCAGCTTCTTACCCAAAATTTTTTGTATAACTTGGGGCAGATTGCAATTCCATGGGATAAAATGGAAGAAGGATACGCAAAGAATCCACAAAGATGGTCTTCAAAGGAACTACCGATTTTCATGATATGGAACGGGCCGGTTTGCTCATTATTCGATATTGCGACCTTCTTGTTTCTTCGCTTTTATTACGGTGCCAATAAGGCTTCGGCTTCTCAGTTCTTTCATTCTGCTTGGTTTGTCGAAGGGCTTCTTATGCAAGCGCTTATAATTCATATGATCAGAACTCAAAAAATCCCATTTATTCAGGATACTGCATCATGGCCTGTTATGTTATCGACAATCACGACATCGGCAGTTGGGATCATTATCCTGTTTACACCAATTGGGAAAGTTATGGGGCTAACTGGACTTCCACCATCATATTTCGGCTTTTTGGTGCTGCTTTTTCTTGGGTATTTTTTGCTCGGGCAGGTTGTAAAGAAGGCATACATACTGAGTAACCAGAAATGGCTATAAAAGATTCAATTTTTTCTGTGTCAAATGTATAATGAATGGGATTTCATTTTTCAATGCGGAGAGAGAATGTTGAATGTTTGTAGCACTCTACATAGTATATTTAGAAATCTTGGAATGATCATGCTAAACATTTATTGATGTGTAAAAAGAATACATACATCATGGATGAATATCCTAAAATTCAAAAAAAAAAGTGAATATTTCTTCTGCACTGGTTCTGGAATGGAGATTATGTCATACCGACAATCGTCGCAATGTATAATCCACATGCCAATGCAAGCAAGAAAAAATTGGTGCTTTTGATCGATGAATTACCTGCAAAGTAGTTTTTCAACTAAGGAACTCTTTGAATGCCAAACATTTACATGAAAAACATAGGATTGTTCAAAGTTCGACAAGATGAATATGATTTTTACTACTATAATACAGTTTTGCAACACACATATATATATGAGAAGCTCAATCAAATAAATGGATCAATGTAGATAGCGGAAAAGGAATGAACTCAAGGTTTCAAGTAGAATTTTTCTATGCCATTACGGTGCGAAGCGTATTTCTAAATCGACATGTATAAACTGATTCACGCAAACTATCATATTCTGAAAACGAAATCAAAAGAATAAAAGATAGAGACCTTTAAAGAAGGCAAGTAAAAATGAAGTGCATGTACCTACCAAGTAGAAGGTATTTGTTCTTGATATTCCACTTGAAGTCCCAATGCACTTCGTCGTTCCTCAGCGTCCAATAGGACCAACCGAAGGAGGCCTCGCCATAAACATCTAGCTGAGCACTTCCAAACATCTGATATTGGAACCGAGAAGCATTCGTTACATTCCATTCGTTCGTCCACTCACCTGAGTGTTACAACATTTGCAGTACATGAGGCACAAACGCGGTCGAAAAAACCAGTTATGAATAGTAGAAACTAGCTCAAAAGTTAATTTAAATGTCACGGGCTTTTACGTAATATCCCAGCAAAATCTTCTATCCACATATATAGCACAGTAGCATCTGAATTTAGCATACTTACCCTTCGAAAGTGCAGTTCTTTATACAAAAACACCCCAATCTCAATTCGGAGAGTCATCCAAATCATGGAGGAAAGTTGGTTTCATAGCAGAAAAACTTTTCATACGTATGAAATTTAAGCTTTTGAAGGGCAAATATATATATATATATATGAAAATTCTGATTCTGCAGGAATATATACCTAAATAGGTAACCATATAAGTCGATGTTGCGAACCATACCGACATAGACGAGTGGTCCGTTTGCGCTATTCAATGCTTGCACCTGCGGCATTCTGCTCTTGTATATGAATTGAATATTTTCTGTTGCGTTCAAGTCGTCAAAATATGGGTCGAATAGGTTGTAATAATGTAAATCTACAACAGTATTTGAAACACCGATATTTGCTTGATAGAGCTCCATTGGGTCCGCATTTCCTATCCTCTGGCAGAATATGACATACACTGTCGGCGAATAGTTTCGAACAATTTGGTAGCCTCTTGTGTAATAAGAAGCTAAAACATCAAGAGGAACTGCAGCTGCGGATGGTTCGTTTAAAAGCTCGATCCCTAAAAGAGAAGTATGATTTGCATACCTGTAAATTAGGGGGGGAAAAAAAGGGATAAAATTTGGTTAGTATTGATAAATAAAACTATTCATTCCTAGTACAAATCACTTGAGTTAGCTTAGCACATTGTTGAATCTTCTCCTCTCGAGTTTGTTGATAATTTAAACATCACATGCATGTGCACACCGTTTCGTTATAATGAAACAACATTAAAAGGGATTTGCATATATTCCCCGAGAAAATTTATATATATACATATATATATTGTAACGACCCGACCCGCTAGCAATAATAACTCGTTGGGTGTAAACCAAAACCCAAAATACTTAAGCCCAATTATTATTATTAGCGTGCGTGGCCTTATATATCCAATCAGAACCCCTTTCTCATCCGATATGAAACTATTGGGGCGTTACAGACTCCCCCCATTTAGACCCTGACGTTCTCGTCGGATCCAAACCAAATCACAGATCGAAATTACCAGGCGATGTGAGATTCTAGAGATGGCTCCTACGAGTTCAAGAGGTGGCTGCCACCAAACCCGTAGTGTAGCAGTTTGCCCCGAATAGCACTTAACTCTCACACTTCCAGCTGGTATTCGTCTCTGATACCATTTGTAACAACCCGACCTGCTACTAATAATAACTCGTTAAACCCAAACCACCGGCCCAAAATGCTTAAGCCCAGTTATTATTGGGACGTTACATATATCCCTACAGAATCTAATTTTTCTAACATGCCCTTCAAAAACTTTATTTCTAACATATATCCTAGCATTTACAGAAAGCGACCAGCCTAAAAAACTTCACTTCAATGCAATATGAAAATCACTTTGAAATATTGCCACTATGAAAGAAGCTGACTGTTCGAATGTTTGAGCGTAAGTAGATGATTTTGCAGGTGCATGTAAGGATAAAAAAAGTAATGCCTTGAAGACAGAAAGTCGATAACTTCCAAAGTTTGCGAGATATAATCGTCTGATGGCCAGTCTATTGAACCATCTCTACTTGCGCTATGTTCCATCCCATTTTGAGAACCAGGCGCCGCATGGAGATCTATGATGCACTTCAAATTATAAGCCCTGAAATTTAAAACCAATAATCTTGTATAATTTACTAAAACCTGGAAACATCATGCAAAGTAGAGCGACGAAAACAAGAAAAGAAGAACAAACTAAATTAAAAGAACAGTTTAGAAACTAGACCTACTGTGCCCATACAAACGCTCTATCCAGCGCCGCGAGGGATCCACCAATAAAAGGAGCTGGTGGATCCGGATCATGAGCAATCCACCATCCAACAGGAATTCTCACAGTATTTATACTACTTCGAGATAGCAAATGGAAATCATTTGCAGTAACAAAGGTGTTCCAATGCTTCTGCGGAACGATGAATACAACTTAGACATGCAATGTATAGGCACTTTTCAAACATTAGATTGAAGGAAAGAAGCAACAATAAAACAACATGTTCAAGCTACAATGATGAGATTAGTGATTAATCCAAAAACAGACGAAGTTATTAAACGTACATGTAAGACCTCCTTTGCTCGATCATGTCCATAACCATTCGCTAGCTGGTACTCTCCGTGCAAATTGTTGGCAACGATGGTCATCTCAAACGTTGCCGCATTATCGTCCCACCCTGGCTCCCCTTGATAATTAAAAGCAAGTTGATTACCCCATGTTGCCTAGATAAAGTAAACAGGTTTTTAAAATCTTGTCGATTGTATATTTTCCTGGCGCATCAGTACAGCTAGAAAACAAAATTGAGACCGTAACATATACCTGCACATAGCTTCCGGTCGAAAGCTTTATATGAATCCTTGTATCATTCCTTTCGATATAAAAGGTTTCGTTAATTCCAGGTGAATCGACTGTTGCCGAGATAAAACCACTTCTGTCGCTCGATGTCAGAAACTGTCCTTCAAAGCACCGGAACTGAAACTCACTTTCAGACACTCTCCATAGCTAAGTAGAATTACAGGGAGCAAAACCACAGAGTAATAAAGTTAGGATCAACTTCGCATAGTCGTAATGGGATATTTTCCTCGATAATTAGCATATAACAACGAATGCGAAATTGCTAATTTTTCTTTACTCGATAATTTTTGTACCTCGACTATCAAGACTTGTTAAACTTGGCATCATTCAGCGACAAAGATATCTACGCATTAGTGCGCATCGAGTTAAGTGACGAGTAAATTGAGACCAATTCAGCACATAACTATTAGCGCATTAGTGTGGAATAACCTCAACAACATGCATTGTAACTTGTTAAGACCATACTTAGACCAGTAACTAATATTAGAAGAATAAAACATTAATTCGCATTCCACACAAAATGCACACACAACATAACAAAAAAGGACATATCTAGTCAGTAAGATGCATATGCCAGTAATGTGTAAACACACTGTTAAGAGCCAACAAAACCTTGAAGGTCTCCCATGAAGAAGCAGTGTCCCTATCCACAGTCACATTGGAGCCTCCCCCATTTTCCGCACTCACATACTTCTGAAGCATTGTCGACATCAACTGTATCTGCGTTCCATCCTATACCCAAATCGCACAAATATTCAATATAAATGATTAAAACGATATTCTGTAGTAGCTTAAGCTGTCAGAGACAAACAGTCGTTTCACACGGTACTAAAGTAAGAGTACTATGTCGGCTTAAAGGGGTCGAGTCATATTCGAAGTGGCCTGAATCACAATCGAGACCTGTGGGTGCTGTGTTTGTATTAACAGCTTGAACTTTTACCCAAATCGCACAAATATTCAATATAAATGATTAAAACAATATTATGTAGTAGCTTAAGCTGTCAGAGATAAACAGTCGTTTCACACGGTACTAAAGCAAGAGTACTATGTTGGCTTAAAGGGGTCGAGTCATATTCAAAGTGGCCTGAATTACAATCGAGATCTGTGGGCACTGTATCTGTATTAACAGCTTTAGCTTTTAGGATTAATAATTAGCACCAACGATCCGACATGCGGGAGTGTTGAATATAAACAATTTATAATCGTTCGATTCGTGCGTAAGCTGTTAGAGATAAACGATTGTTTCGCAAAACCAGAGCTATAAATTTCCAAAATTGAGTGGAAATAGAGATAACCTACAAGCATGTCTCCATTGGGAATTCCATCAAACAGAGAAGGCTTGATCCACCCCTCCACCACCAACCACCCACCCAAGTTCACCCCCCTCACTTTAGAGAACCCATCCACTGCAAAACACATCACCAATTACCAACAAAATACAATAAAACCAAACAAAAATTCACATGCACCATAAGAGTGATAAAAAAAAAAAAAAAGGAAAAAAAAAAGAAGAAAAAAAAGGAAGGAGAGATTTTGGTCTCACCTGATGAGTAACACAACAGGGAAAAACCCCAAAAGAGAGTAACAAAAACAAGTGCCCATCTCCTGCATTGTTGTTGGCTCATCTCCATTTTTTGTTAAAACAAGTCCCAAAGGCGCCTCCTTTGATGAAAAGGAGAAGAACCCATCACTCCAAATTGAGCCAAACAACAACAAAGGGAATCATCATCTTCTTATACCTTACTTTCTCGCAGGTTTATCCCAAGGAGAGCTCTCTACTCCTCTTACCAAGTTCATATTTTCTTACACCCTTTTGGGGTGTATATTTTACACCCCATTTCATCCCCATTCCATTCTGAGATGGATGAATTTTACTCGTCACTCGATGTGACGAGTAAAGATATACCATCTCAGGATAGAATTGGGTGTAAGATATACACTTTTTTTGGGGTGTACACTTGGTATTGCCTTCTTTTTTTTTTTTTTTTTTTTTTTTTTTTTTTTTTTTTTTTTTTTTTTTTTTTTTTTTTTTTTTTTAACCATGCTCATCATTTTAACAAAGATCAAAAAAAAAAAAAAAAGAGCATCTTTTTTTGGCTTACTTTCTCCTCCTAATTAACTTGATATTAGTTGCTGATTGGTTCTTTAATTTGGTAAGAGATCAACAAAAGCTGGAAAAAAAAGGTAAGAATCTCATGAAGAGTATCTGTCACTTCTCATCAACTCCTAAACCTTTTAACTTTTTTTTTTTTTTTTCAAAAAACAAAAAAAATATTGCAATCTTTTTTACCATATATTATTAAAATATTAAAAATATAGTTCTTTAATCACTTAAATTTTGAAAGGATAATAATTATTTTATATAATTTTATATAATATCATAGTATGAAATTTTAGCCAGTGTTTGATTTGGGTACAAAGAAGAAATATACTCTCTTTGTACCCAAACAAGCCCTCCCTCTCCTGAACAACCCAGAATTAGAATTTTTAAATTTTAAAAAATATTTAAATTTTTAATTTTTAATTTTATAAATTTTAATTTTTTAATTTTATATTTTAATAAATCTAAAAATTTTATTTTTTTGTTTTAAAAAAATATTAATTTTAAAATTTTAAAATTTATACAATTTTTTTATAATTTTTTTAAAATTTATATAAATTTAAAAATTAAAATTTTTACCCCTACTTAAAATTTAAAAATTAACTTTTTTTTTTTGCTCCCACTTAAAATTAATATTAAAATTTGAATAAATTTTGAAATTTTAATTTTGAAAAAAAAACTAAAATAGAAAGGATATTTTAGTCTTTTAACACAAAATTCAACTATCATTTTCTCTTATTCTTCAATCACTACCGAGCACTATTTTTTTTATACCTGGTACTAACCTAATATCCAACCAAACATAAATTCATATTATACCTAACTTATTCCTAATTTTATACTTATCCCTGGTACTACTAATTCTCTCTAATATCCGAACCAAACCAAACCTTAGGGTAGAAGTTTCATATAATTTCACATATATAAACTCTTAAATATGTATTAATATTAAATTCAAAATTTAAAATAATATTCTCAAATTTAAGCATACAAAAAATTCATACTTTACATCTGGACTCCTATTAATTTAGTTTTAAATTTCTTCTTATCTAGAGAATAAGCAAAACAACATGATCTCCAGAATAGATTAATAGCATCAGTCATCTTTTGAATTTTTGGAACTGATTTTTTTTTTATTAATTTATAATAATAAATGCAGTGAATAATTTACTATTATTTTTTTTAAAAAAAAAAATTATATAGAAAAATAAAGAGATGGGCAGGGATGAACAAATCAAAATAAAAAAGTAAAGTTATAAATTTATGCTTTTAGTTTAATTATATAATAACCTTTTAATTTTTAATATGTATAAAAATAAAAATTTTAAAAAGCATAGTAGAATATGTTTAAAATTTCAAAACTTGGAAGGGCAAATCCGTAATTAAAGCAAGCTCAGAATTTGAAGATGGTTGGGACCGCAACGTGTTCGTGGCTCATTTTCCAATGGCGGCGCCCTTTTTACTTGTAATTTTATTTGCGAGAGTAAGAGCATTATCTCCTCATTAAAAAATTGATTTTTAATTATACCACATAAAATATATTCTAAGTTTTTCCCTATTCTAAGTAATATGATAATGTATATTAATATTATCTAAAGTAAATTTATTATTATAGTTTGTACAATACCAAGACTTTGATTCTATAATGTTATCGGCAAAAAAATATTTATAAAGATTTATTCGAGCACAAAGATCCTAGCATATAATCTTTAGATAAAAAATTTAAATGTTATGGTACAAAATATGTGATGTACCATTTCGTTTGAAAAAATACTAAATATACATTTATTTTTGGGTGTACATCGTACACCCCACCATTCTAGAATGGAGTAAATTTTATCCATCACTTTAAAGTGATGGATGAAAAAGCTCCCACCTTTAGATGGGTGGGGTGTAGGATCTACACCCAAAATTAGGTGTAGAGGTAGCATTGCTCTTTCGTTCGATCCATCTCGGCAATAAAATATTTCTATATATATTTTTAAGAAAAAAAATTGAGTCATGTCATTAGCACAAGCACAGTTGTATCGTTTTTATATTTTGCTGGTACGATAAAATACGATGGATACAATCCGTACCGAGTACTTAATTTCTTACTTTTGATTTTGTCGAAAATTAATTTATGCATCTTCCCTTTTACTATGAGAGAGAGAGAGAGAGAGAGAGAGAGAGAGAGAGAGAGAGAGAGAGAGAGAGAGAGAGAGAGAGAGAGAGAGAGAGAGAGAGAGAGAGGGAGATCTTCCAAGTTATAACATGTAAACACAGTAGCATGATTAGTCTAATGCTGAAACTTTCACAAATTTAAAAATGATAAAGATGAAGTTGTTGAATTGGTTAAGTTGAGAAGAACTGAGATATCAAAGTCGATTAAGCCTGCAAATTAAGGTCATTAAAACTCTAATCACTCCACCAAGAATGTTGGGCATAAACTAGAGAGGAGGAATTTTAAATCTATCCCAGAAATGTATCAATCAGCTAAATTGGCTTTTGTTGCAAATGCATTATTTCAATTTAAGCAAAATACAGAACAATTTACAGAGCCATGCATCAGAAGAAATTAAGCATCAACAACTTGAGCCATGCATCAGAATCCCAACATTTCAGTGAAATTAAAAAGCTGGCACAACATATTAAGCTAAACACAGATTGGAAAAAGAGAAGCTGCAACATCCAAATCATGCAGTGTTAGCTGAAAGCAATGTAGGTCTCCAAATTGCAGTGTTGATACCGATTCTCGTTTCGCGCTACCTCTTTCAATCATTTTCTACCTCTTGGTGTAAGAAAAAGACATAGCAACTATATCATCCTCGATAAATTATGCCCCAACTTGCGACGAATTTGATTGTCTTAGCTTTCCAACAGCAAAATTCGTAATGCGACACTAAAGTCGATTCGTTGTGACTCGCATGTCAAGGGTTTAAAGTGCGAAAACGAAGTCGAAGAATCTAATTGTGAGTTCTCCTTCCTTAGTTCAAAACAAAATAACTAGAATATCTAATGTTCGAATATTGCATCAGAAACTAAATGATCGATTTACTACGAACATAATGTAAAATTGAATCGAATCCATTAACACAAAAAGTTTATGGTAATATTGATCGGTACTAAAACAAGAACAAGGTTTAGCCGACAAATTAGATCATCACAATAAGAAGATACAATTACCTGCAATAATTGTGAGATACCAATCAACTCCAAAATCATATTAATTGAAAACCAGATGCTGATTTTATTTGAAATTACATATGCATGCAAGGAAGAGCAGAAACTTCTTTATCAAATTGAGGAATGAGATACAATTCACCAATCTATACCGATTTTAATCCTCCGATTGTAAATGATCGAATCTCGCACTTTCGAGGCCGATCTCAATACTGTTAATTCGTTTTTCTATCAGATCGATCATTTGATAGTGCATTGAACAAAAATCCGCATAAAGGAAGAGAAATTTTACCCTCACCCTGTTCTCCACATTCACAAGGGTAAAATGGAGCTCCTCGCGCGCCCGTGCCTCGAGAAGAAGAACACTCTCCCGCTACTACTGGATAGAGATCGTTCGATCTCCAAATGAGCAGATGTTGCTGGAGATTTGGAAAGATTTGCTTGGAGGTCCTTTTCCTTCTCCTTGATTACAATTTGGTACTCCTGCGAATTGAGCTCGCTCTCCTCTGCCTCCGGTGGCTCCGGCGCCACCGGCACGCCGACGTGCGGCGAATTCATCGACACCGATCGAACGATCACCGGATCGATCGGAGCCTGCAGCTCCGATCCCGGGAGCGGCAAATCGGGGCTTACAATTGCAGCTCTGTTCTCAATCTCTTCTGCTGCTGCTGCTGCTGCTGCTGCTTCTTCTTCTTCTTCTTCTTGTGAAGCTTCTTCGTCATCGGAATCGGATTGCGTCGGATCCGATTCGGCGGCGGCGATCGGGGTGGGGATTGAGGCGACGGGGGGATCGTCGGCGGCGGCGGAGGGGTCGACGACGAGGGAGCGGCAGAGGGGGCAGCTGACGTGGGCGCGGAGCCACGTGTCGATGCAGGATAGATGGAAGGCGTGGGCGCACTTGGGGAGGAGGCGCACGAGCTCGCCGTCGCCGAACTCGCCGAGGCACACAGAGCAATCGCCGCCGCCGCCGCCGCCGCCGCCGCCGCGGTGGGTGGCGACGGGGATGGAGGCGATGGTGGCGTCGTCGAGCCCCACAGTGTGGATGTACCACGCGTGGTGGAGCGGCTCCGCGCCGCCGCCGCCGCCGCCGCCGCCGTCGTCGTCGCTACCGTCGGTAGCTAGGGTTCCGGCGGGGGGTAGGCGGCGGCGGCGGCGGCGGCGGAGGACGGCGAAGAAGGTGAGGGAGAGGAGGACGGCGGCGGAGAGGAGGGAGGCGGCGAGGAGTAGTGAGTTGGAGAGGTGGTGGGAGTGTGAGGGACTAGGGCTAGGGGGAGGAGGAGGAGGAGGAGGAGGAGGAGGAAGATACCACTCGCAAGAGTCGTCGGAGTCGCAGCTGTAGTTGAAAACGTCGTCGAGGAGGAAGCGCCGGTGGGGATACATGATGATGATGATGATGATGATGATGATGATGAGGGTTTAGATGTTGGAGGAAGAGGAGGTGATGATGCTGCTTCTTTGCATGGTGGTAGAGATAGGAAATGGTGGGGGGAATGGGGCAGGAGGAAGGTGGTGGTGCCCATGTTGTCGTTTCTTACTTTTTCTTCTTTCTTTTTTTTAACTTCAACTGCAGAATTGAGACCAAGTCAAATAGAAGGAATAGCTCTTGAATAAAAGCACAAGGTTCCAATTTCTGGTACAAAATATTTTTTCTTTCATAAAACTCCTTATTTCGAATAAACTAGATTATTATAATCCTCTAAAATTTATTGGTGATTGATTAAATAGTATAATTCAAGAGATGAAAATAAAATATATATATATATATATATATATATATATATATATATATATATATATATATATATTTAATTGTTTAATACTATCGATAGTATTTCAATCGTACTTTATTTATAATAGTGACTAAATCCTAATAGAAATACAAATTTTTTAATATTAAAAATAATTTTAATAAAATTAGATATAATTTAAATTTAATTTAATAGAATAATCATATAGTTTCAGAATTCGAGATAAATTTAATATTAATTTTTTTTAGAAATTATTATAATTGATTAATTTATTAAAAAAAAAAGTTAATTATATACATATTTTTGAAAACATATAGAATATAAAATATATCCCTACAAAATTTAATTTTTCATATTTATTTTTTTAAAAATCTTAAGTTATTTATATATATTTCTCTGGTTTATTACTTTTATATTTTAACAGAATATAAATAAAATATCTATTTTGCCCTTACAAATATATCCTCCAAAAATCAAATTTTTAAAATTTTTGAAAAAAATGTCCCTCTCCATCATCTTTTAATGGTTATAATATAAAAAGAGTAAAAAAATAAATTTACTTTTTTATTAAACCAAGGTTAAACATTTAATTTATGATTAATTATATTTTTCTAACTGAGATATATGGTAGGGATATATATGAATAACGTTGGATTTTATAAAAATATATTTATATTTATTATTCGATATATTTTTAAAATTCTTATGCAATTAATTCTAATAAATATTATATGAAAAAATTACGAGTAATTTACTGTTTATTTTTATTCTTTTTAACTAACATAATATAATATAAAATAAGGCTGGAATTACATAATTTTTAAAAATAATTTTCTTTTCTTTATTAGAGAATGCTCAGGCTCTCATTTGAGAGAGAGGATCAATCAGAGCCATTAGATAGTCAAATGAATAGACAACTGTGATTGTGTGATCTAGAGGTAATGCTTTAGACTTTGACTTTTGAAATTATTTTTGAGAGCATTTAATGAGTATTGAAGAACTTAGATTGCAGAGAATTGGTAATTAGTGTTTTTTTTTTTTTTTAATCTTAATTTTACAATATTATAATGTAAATATCCAATACAGAATTATTATTGTTAACACAATTCACCCATAAATTTTAGTTAAAAGAACTTATCCAAATAATAGCAGGAGAAAACTAAATAAAAAAAAATTGAGTGAGATGAGTGCTTCTGATATTATATTAATAAGTTTATATTCAATTTAAAAGTTTAAACTAATACATAAAATAATCTCTTAGGCTTAATTTTTTAAAATTTTAATCAATTCAGAAGATTTGACCATTTTGTTTGGTTTTTTAATAAGGAGCTAGGCATGTGTGTTTGTGCTTGTTTTTATTTTTAATTTTTTTATTTACCTTCAATTTTTAAAGAAAAATTAGTTTCACATGGCAAGAAAAAAAAAAAAAAAAAATTGGGATCCACCATAATCTGCACTGGATTTAGTCTATTAATTTATTTTCATAAAAGTGCATGAAATTCATCATTATTTTAGATTATTTTAAATGTTTCAAAAAAATACAAAATTAATTTAAATTATATATTATCTTGATTTCGCTAATCGATTTTTAAAATTTTGAAGTTAGGGAATTACTAACCAGTTCAAATCAAATAAACTAAAAAATTATAGTAAGATTGAAATGAATGATAGTTGAGATAAGTTTTATATATTTTTATTTTTAAAAATTTTCAATTTTATTATAATTTAGTTTTTAAAATCTATTAAAATTAATAGGTTCATTAGCTATCAACCATGGACAATATTAATAAAATTGCACTTCTGATGACTGGGGAAAAAAAAAAAGAATTAACAAAAATAACTTGAAAAAATGAAAATTAGAAAGATTTTAATGGAAGGAAGAAAGTATGCAAAGAAGTAGTTAAAGGGTTCAGTGGAAATTAAACTATCAGAAGTTGAGTGGCAGCCAAACATTTTTACCATCCTTTATTGGATTTGTGCTTAGGGTTTAAGATTGTGACGCCCCAATAGTCCCACATCGGATGTGGATGGAATTGTGATTGGGTTTATATAAGACATGGATACTAGTAATAATAACTGGGTTTAAGTATTTTGGGCTGTGGTTTGAGCCCAACGAGTTATTATTGCTAGTGAGCTGGGTGGTTACATTTGGTATCAGAGCCATTAACCGGCCGGAAGTATGTAGCGAGTCTCGGCTGAGTCTGGATCTAGATGGCAGGGCTAGTGAGACAAGTCTCACGCCTGGTGATCTTAGATGGCTATGTGTGTGTTTGGGCTGACGAGGACGTCAGGCCTAAACGGGAGGAGTGTGACACCCCCACGTATTGGGTTTATATGAGACATTAATACTATTAATAATAACTGGGCTTAAGCATTTTGGGTATTATTGCTAGTGGGCTGAATCTTTACAAAGATTTTAAAAAACAGTGTTATTTATAAATTTCAAAATACATGTACATTCTGTATTTTATTCATTTAAAATTAAAATCTTTTTTAGAAATAAATTTCTACGAATTAAATAAATAGAATGTAAAATATAAGTACAAGTAACATTTTTCTTTGTGTTTAATTGAGTCAAACGCGGCGTGGAAATGATGTTTTGTTTTATTTGCTCACCATTCACAGCTGCTTTTTATGGATGTGCATTTACATACACGTAAAATAATATTATATATGTTGAATTTGAGGGACTGTCGTAAAATTTACGGCAATAAAAATAATAATTTAAAATTTAGATCGAATTGGTTAGTTTGACTTAATTTTTTAAACTTGAGAAACTAAAAAATTATTTTGAATTGTTCGAATTATATGTTCAACTATTAAACCTGTGAATTAATCTGGTTTTAAACAAATTGGTAGAATTCTTTTTATCAAGTCATATTAAAATTTAATGATTTAAAATTAATTAGCCCATTGTTTTTATCAACACATATTAGTCCTATAAAAAATAAAATTTGAAAACTTATATCTACTTAATTTATTTGAAAAATTAGTATTTTATAGTTAGTATAATATTAGAATTTATATATATATATATATATATATATATATATATATATATATATATATATATATATATATATATATATATATATATATATAGGTTCCGGTTATTATAATTTTATAAGTAAAATTTTTTTGTACTCATAAGTTTTTATCCCTTGGATAAAAAAATGTGCGGTTAGGATTATAGTAGTCCCTAAGATTTATACTATTTTCCCAACAACCTAGTAAACCTTAGGGGGGCAACTATCAACCTAACCGCACATTTCTTCATCTAAGGATAAAAAAATTATGAGTATAAAGGAGTTTATACTTATAAGAGCATAGTAGTCCTACGCTATATATATATATATATATATATATATATATATATATATATATATATATATATATATATATATATATATATATATATATATATATATATATATATATATATATATATATATATAATTGAGCTTTTATATTTTTAAAAAAATTAAGTTATTGGTGCTTGTAATTTTAATCCTTGGATGAAAAGATGTCTAGTTTGGAAAATAGTGGGCCCCTTAGATATATTATTAAATATCATAAATATTTAATTATATATATATAGAGCTAGAGAGAGAGTCCGGCTATTATACTATCAATAGCACAAAGCAATTAGTACTACTGAGTTTTCCACCATTAGATCTATTCCTTCAATTATTTTTATCCTTTAGAACATACTATTTTTCCAACAACTCACTAAATCTAATGGACCCACTATCTATCTAACCATACATCTCTACATCTAAGGGTCAAAAACCTAATAGCACCAAGGGATTGGTGCTATCGATAGTATAGTAACATATATATATATATATATATATATATATATATATATATATATATATATATATATATATATATATATATATATATATATATATATAAGTACAAATCTTAACTATGCTTGTGAATTTTTTATCATTGAATTTGCATTGAGATTTGTGCTATTGTAAAGTCAATTAAAGAAAAAGAAAGAAAAAGTAAATAACACAAATCTCAATACAAATCCAATAGTAAAAAATTCACAAGTATATTTAGGCTTGCGCTTTTAAAAGTATATAAGCCCTACAATATATATATATATATATATATAGTAGAGTTGGAATGCTATCATCCTAACCACACATCTCCACATCAAAGGGTCAAAAACCTAATAGTACCAAAAACTTGGTGCTATCGATAGCATAGTAGTCTGGTTATATATATATATATATATATATATATATATATATATATATATATATATATATATATATATATATATATATATATATGCAATTAGGCTGGAATACTATCAATAGCACTAAATCATTGGTGTTACCAATTTTTTAGCCCCTGGATAAAAAGATGTGCGGTTAGGATGATAGTGGTCCCCTAGGGTTTAGTAGGTGGTTGGTGGAATAGTAAAAATTTTAGAGACCATTATAATCCCAACCGTACATACTTTCATCCAAGGGCTAAAAACTTGGTAGCACCAATTGCTTGGTGTTATCGATAGTATTCCGACCGGACTCTCTCTCTCTCTCTCTCTCTCTCTCTCTCTCTATATATATATATATATATATATATATATATATATATATATATATATATATATATATATATATAGTAGAGTTTATATGTTTTTAAAAGCACATGCTTATCCATATTTGTGAATTTTTTACCATTGGATTTGTATTAGGATTTGTATTTTTTACTTTTTTTTTTCTCTCTCTTTAGTTGACTTTACAATAACACAAATTTCAATATAAATCCAATAGTAAAAAATTCACAAGTATAAGCGCGCGCGCGCTCTCTCTCTCTCTTTCTCTATATATATATATATATATATATATATATATATATATATATATATATAGAACTAGGTTATTATACTATCGAAAGCACCAAACCCTTGATGCTATTAGATTTTTGACACTTGGATGAGAAGATGTGTGATTAAAATAATAGTGGGCCTCTTGGGTTTAGTAGGTAGTTAAAAAAAATAATATGATGTAAGAGATGAAAATGATTGAATGGATAGATCTAATGGTGGAAAACTTGGTAGCACAAGGACTTTGTACTATTGATAGTATTAGATTTGCATTGAGATTTGTGTTATTTACTTTTTTTCTCTCTCTTTTTAGTTGACTTTACAATAGCACAAATCAAAATACAAATCGAATGGTAAAAAATTTGCAAACATAGTTAAATTTGTATTTTTAAAAATATATAAGCTCTACTATATATATATAGTGTGTTTCTTGTACTTTCGAAAGTATAGAAGTTTTCGTGTTTATAAGTTGTTTTCAATGAAGGGATATCTGATTCGACAATCAGTTTCGTTTGGTATGATCTACACTATTATAACGGTTTAGAAATTAAATTTTATAATATTTCGGCATCATTTACCAAGTAATCATAGTGTCTAAAAAATAACTATTTTAAAAGTCGATGTAGCTCGTTTGTAAGTTTAACAGTATAGAATAATCTAAATTAAATAAAACTTTAATATAAAATTTTACTTAAGATCAAGAGTAAGACAAATACGTTTGATTTGAAATTTAAATTTTTTATTATTAATATTTATAAAATTTTTAATTTCAATCGTTTATTTTTAGGTTACTCGTTCACCAGACAAACAAAACCAAAAAATTATAAAATTAGAGGGTATATATAAATATACACCCCTTTAGGGGTGTATATCTTACACCCCACCCCAGGATGGATATTCCTTCACTCGTCACATCGATGTGATGAGTGAAATTCACCTCATTCCAAAATGGGGTGGGTGTAAAATGTACAGCCCATTTGGGGTGTACATCTAGTATTTTCCTAAAAGTTATTACTATTTTATGGCAAATAAAAGTTTAATTTCTACATTGTTGTTACAAAGCAAAATCCTCATTTTGTACAAGTTGTCATTGATTAATTTGTTCTCACACCCATGCATGGAAAATACTGAGCAACATCATTTTGGTTTAAGCACAAAAGTTATTGGGCTTCAATTTCTTGGGCTGGATCGGGCCGAAAGCGATATAAAGCCTTTTATGAGGGTTTAGTTTGATTCGGAGATGTTCGAATGAGCATTAATCAATCCAGAGAGAGAGAGAGAGGGAGAGAGAGGAGAGTCTGAGGGAGTGCGGAGCCCCACGGAACCGCAAAATGCAGAGAGGCCTTCGAAACGGTTTCGATTCATGTGTTTTATGATATATCCTCACTAGCTTATAGTAAAATGTAAAATATTCTAATTAGAACTTCTGCTTCTGAGCATGAAAAGCTAATTTGATCGGCTTATGTATTATCGTATGTCCATCTTAAGCTTCTTTGAATAGAAAAGCCAAACCAACGCTAAGCCATGTTCATTTGCCGATTTTGCACACCAATTGTTTGAACTTGGACCGACTCGATCAAAAATGAAGGACCTTTCTTTCTACTCTCGATCGATCCACTATATCTCGATTGATCGACGCCAGAGAAACGATTATTACGCAATTAGAGTTAAACATGCACCATGCACTTTTTGATAGAGAGGCACATAGCTAGTAAAGTAGCAAATATAGCATCATCCTTTTCGACTGCTCTGTGCAGTGGTGGTAGTATCGATCGTATGTATAATCACCACCGTTCAATTGATCGCATCAATTTGCCTCTTGCCTGTGTGAACCAATAATAATATAACATACGTAACTGCCAACACATCAACAGATTTTTAAAAAATAATAATTTAGACATCGATGGCATAGCACCCTGAAATAAATGAAAGAATCTGGCTTGGCAAAGAGTCAATTCATAGACTTAATCGATTTACTTTTAAATTGACATGACTAACACTGCTGTGGAACACGTGAATTCAAATCACCATTTAAATTTAAACAGGAATTCGATGATAAATAGATATGGTTTTGAATATGAACATGAAAAATAAAAACTCAACAAATTTAAATTTGGATATAAATTTTGTATGTACCTAATCCGAATCCGACCCCGTCGAAACTCCAATTGTTTTTTCAGAATATAATAGATTTTTTTTATCAGATTTAATTTTGAATATGAGGAATTTGAATTCAGATATTCAATTTAATAATCGGGCACGGATTCGAATTTTTAAAATCCAGTCCAAACCCAAAACCACCCACAAGTGCACATGGCCCATGTACCCCTACAGGCTAGGCTACAGCTGGCTCCGGCTGTGAGTGACGTCACCCCTTCATTTCCCACATGGCGCATGTGACGTCACTTTTCTTTTAAAAAAGAGTGTTAATAAAATTTTTAAATGATAAAATAGCAAATGCAAGAAGATTTACCCTCCATATTAAAAATATTCACTAATTTTATTAATTTTTTAATATTAAATTTTAATTTCTTTTAGATAAAATTAAAAAAAATATTTTTTATACTGTTTGAGTATACATCATACACTACATCAATTTTAAGATGGA
Organism: Tillandsia leiboldiana; assembly: GCA_029204045.2. Lineage (NCBI taxonomy): Eukaryota > Viridiplantae > Streptophyta > Magnoliopsida > Poales > Bromeliaceae > Tillandsia > Tillandsia leiboldiana. The sequence goes on from CM055070.1 coordinate 44,441,095, forward strand.
ATAAATTTTATTCGTCACTTCAAGAGCAGAGTGTATATCATATATGCCAAATAGAATATAGGGATAGCATTGTTTAAAAAAAGAGCAATGCTGCATGTACACCCCGAAGGGGTGTACATCATATATCTCCACCATTTTAATAGTGGCGATATTTTTTACGGGTCACATCAAATGACCCATCATCACACCCCCACCCTTAGATGGGTGGGGGTGTGAGATGTACACCCCTTACGGGTGTACACATAGCATTTTCCTTAAAAAAATACTATTTATACATTTTAAATAAAATGTATGATATACACTCCCTCATTCTAAAATAAAATAAATTTTATAAATTATTTTAAAATAATAAATAAATAAAATTTTATCCTGAAATAATTAAAATATATACCATACATTTATTTCTGAATATACTTACTCAAAAGAAGCCTAACTCAGATTTACACTTATACACCTTTTGTAGTCCTTATTAGCTTACTAGTCTTATTCAAAAAAAAAAAAAAAACAAAAAATTAAATTTATAATAATTTATAATTTATATTTTAAATTATTATAATTAAATTATATAATAATAATTCATTTTTTATTGAAGTCCATAATAATAAATAAAATTAAATTAAAAATATAGAGATAAAAATATATTTTTATATTTTTTTATAAAGTTAAAAAAATATGCTATAACTAATTAATTAGAAATGCAAATGGATTCGGATTGATAGTGCTCGTAAGTAGAGCGAAAGATGAAAAATTTCTCGTATCAGATTCGTCAGCTTATTTTATACAAAAATATAAATAAATATTATGGTAACAGTATATAATACAATCTTTTGGCAATTCTAAATGAACTTAAATGCTATTCAGTTTTATAATATTTTAATTATAAACATAATAATAATTAAAATATTATATTATTTTTAATTAAATAATTTGTTAATATTTAGAACTCTATTGCACCAATTAAAAGATTTTAAAATAAAAATAGCTACTTTAATTTAGGAGCCTCATAGTTTGAGGAACAAAAGTGTAATTTAGCTTAAGAGATCCACTACTCTGTAGCTGAGGGGTCTCTAGTAAATTTTTTTTTTAAAAAAAAAAAAATGCACCACAACAAATTAAAGAGAGAGAGAGAGAGAAAAGAAAAGGAAAAAGGAAAATAATTCAGGGAGAAACTGTGAATACACAAGTAAACAAAACAATAATAATCATCTAAATAGGAAAAAAGAACATCAGGAGGAGCGAGAACACTAACACTAACACATCTCATGAAGAAGATGATGAACACGAAGAAGAATGTAGAAGAAGAAGAAGAAGAATGTAGAAGGTTCACGAACCCGTCTCCGATCTAGAAGGCGGCGGCGAAAGCGGCGGCGGCGGCGGCGATTAGGGTGGCGGGGCGGAACGCGGCGGCGGAGTTGCTGGGGCCCTCCGGGGTCGAAGGAGGGGGCGCAGGGGGGGAGGAGATCGCGGGTGTGGAGGGGGCTGGGGTTGGGGCCTTGGATTTGGGGGCCGGGGACGGGGACGGGGATTTGGGGACCGGAGCGGGGGCGGAGGGGGTCGGAGCGGGGATCGAAGGGGCCGGGACGGGGACGGAGGGGGCCGGGGCGGGGGATTTGGGGGCCGGAGCTGGGGCGGTGGGGGGAGAGGCGGGGGCGGCGGAGGGGCCCTGGGCGGAGGAGGACGCTGCAAGGAAGGCCAGCGCCGCCACAAGGACGACGATGCGGGGTATCGCCATTGTTGAGGGCTCGCGAGCTCGAGAGAGGAGACGATTATTAGGGTTTCAAAGTGAGGTGAGTGGAGAACAGAGCAAAAGGAAAGGTATATATACATAATTATATATAAAAAAAAAAAAAAAGACACCAAATATAATTGCCTACACCGAGTGTATGAGAAAATAGGAAGCTAAAAAAAAAAAAGTTTTTTTTCTTATTTATTCTTTACTACTATTAAAAATTTTCAAATTTATCCACAAATCACCAATCTTAAAGGAATTTTTTTTAAAATCAACAAAGGATAAATAAGATGTTGTAAATGGCGTTTACTGAGAAAGATTTATTAAATACGAAGTGCGGTTCATGGGATGTAGCTTACACTAGGTGTAAGCAATAATTTGTGGAGCGAATATGGGCGGAAATTTTGCAGGATAATAATATCCAAAACAATAATAATAATATTAATAAAAAATAAAGAAAAGACAACTAATAGGGGAGAGGAAGTGGAGGGAAAACGACAGCCGTGTGATTGATATTTCAGGGTGATGGTTGGGTCCACTTTTGTCGCCCATTCTTTTTAGTTATTAAATTTATAGCAAATACTATTAGTACATTCAGAAATATTTATTTCAGAATAAAAATTTATTGATTTATTATTTTAAAAGATAAAATTTATTTCATTCTGAAATAGATAAAATATATATTTTACATTATATTTAGGTTTCGTTTGGGTACAAAAACTAGGGGGATAAGGAGGATATTCTTTTTATACCCAAACAACAAAAAGCTGCTTAGAACAGTTATTTCACCTAATTCCAAAATTAAGAAGGAATAACTGTTCCAAGCAGCAGGTGGAACAACTGAGAACAACTGAATTGTTCCACTTGCAATTTTTTTTTAAAAAAAATTAATTAATTTTATTTTAAATTATAAGTTATTTAAATTTATAAAATTTTAAAAAAATTTTATTATTTTATAAAAATTTAATTCTCTCTATTCTTTTTATTCCTCTTTAATTTACCAAACACAATTTTCTTTATACCCGGTATAACTCATATACCTATCCAAATATAAATTAACATTAGTTTCTGCTAATATCATAACTTATACCTATCCCTGGTATAACTAAATTTTTTTTATGCCCGAATCAAACGCAGCCTTTATAAATGAAAGGTAGAATGTATAAGTAGCATTTTTCTTTAAATATAGGGTTAATTTCATAGTACCGTAAACATATTGAATATCAGATATATTCTTATAAAATCCAACTTTTTATATTTATTTTTTAAAAAATTCTAAATTTTTTATATATATTCTTACCGTTAATTTCCGTTAATATATATATATAGTTAATCATAAATTAAATACTTAATTTTGTAGGGATAAAATTAACATTTTATTTATATTGTTAGTAAACTAACGATAACAGACTAGAGAGACAAATATGAAAAATTAAATTTTATTATAATATATTTACAAAAAATTATATAAAATTAATTCTAATATATATATATATTAGTAGTTTCTTAAGATAACTGGTATTTATTTTGATATATCTAAATTTAAGGGATAATTGCCTGTGTACCCCTGAAATATGAAGAAATATCTGATTTACCCCTCTTATTTTTTTCTTTCCAATATACCCTTCATACGTTCCACCGTTATTAAAAATACTCCTACCGTTTCCCTTTGTTAAGTTAACTAGGGTTAAACTAGAGTTATTAAAAATACTCCTACCGTTTCCCTTTGTTAAGTTAACTAGGGTTAAACTAGAGTTAAATAATAATCGGAGTTGAAAACTATCATATATACCTATTTTGTCCGGGTTTAGAGTTTAGGGTTTAGAATTTTTTAGGGTTTTAGGGTTTAGGGTTTAGGGTTTTAGGGTTTAGGATTTTTTAGGGTTCTAGGCTTTAGGGTTTAGGGTTTTAGGGTTTAGGGTTTAGAATTTTTTAGGCTGCGTTTGGTAACGGGAATAGAAAATTTTGGTTATACCGGGGATAGGTATAGATTCTGGTATTAGCAGGAATTGGTGTAAATTTGCGTTTGGTTGGTTTTATGAGTTATACCGGGATTAAAGGAAATTGTGTTTGGTAAATTATATAGGAATAAGGAGAATAAGATGAATAGGAAAAAATTGTGTTTGGTTGAGTATAGAGGAATAAGAAGAATTGATAAGTGATAAATTTGTATATTGACTATTTTGCCCTTTATGATATAATTTATAAATAAAATAATTTATTATATTAATCAACCTAATAATAAATTTAAAATATTATTTAAATTTGTAAAAAATATTTAAAAATATATAATAAATAAATAAAAGTACTTAAAAATTATAGAAAATTATATATTAAAATATTTAAAATGTTTGATTATTTATCGCTAATAAGCCATTAATCAAAAGATAAGCAAATTCTAATTTTTTCCTTTAAAAATTTGGTATCATTCTTAAATATTTTTAAATATTTTTATACTTTTTTAATATTGCCCCATTTATAGGACCAACCTAATAATTAGCAGATTCAATCACATACAATTCAGTCCATTATGGTCATAAAGATCAGAAAATAATAACTCATTTACATACAATCCCATTGTAATCATATTTCAGTTCAATACACATCAGAAAAATCCATTACATACAATCCCATTGTAATGATAATTCAGTTCAATACACATAAGAAAAAGTCCTTTACATACATTCCCATTGTAATCATAATTCAGTTCAATACACATATCAGAAGAGTCGTTTACATAATGCAGTTCATACATAACTTTACAATCACATATATTACACATTTCTTACATTGCAATCAAATATATAACTAACTGCGATTATTCCATAACTCGTTTTAGGGTTTTTTTAGGGTTTAGGATTTAGGGTTTTAGGGTTTAGGGTTTTAGAGTTTAGGGATTTAGGATTTTAGGGTTTAGGGTATATTTGAAAGGGCAAAATAGTAATTACACACAGATAACGGCAGTTTTAAACGGTACACTAACAGAGTTTAACTTCAGGGATATTTTGGAAAGAAGTTGGAACATAAGAAATGTAGTTTTAATATTAGCCTACTAAGAGGGGTAAATCTGAAAACAGAAAAATTTTTAGGATTACATAGGAAATTGTCCCTAAATTTAATTATTATTATTGAAGCAGTAAGTTAAAATTATGAGCAAATTAATCACAATTCTCGTAACTTCGAGAGAAGGATCAGTTAGCAAGTACGGACGTCTGTTGACCAAAATCTTAAGACCATGTACGAGGTCGGACGTCTGCCCAGCACCGGAAGATCAAGGAAGTTGGTTATCTGATTACAGACAACTCGTCAGCAACGGAGACCGCAATTAAAGAAAATAATTTTACGTAAAAAATAAAAAATTAATATTTTTATTACTATACATATAAAATAATAAATTTAATTTTTTAAAAGTTTAGGCAAATGAGTACGGATACTTGAAATTTTATCCGAATTCAAATCCGAACGAAATAAATTTACATGATATTAAATGGATATAAATTCGGATACAAATATAAGAAACGAAAATCCGACAGATTTAGATTCGGATATAGATTTTGACTGTATCCGACTCAAATCCGAATCCTAACACAAATTAATTTTACGTTATATAATATATGTATATATAAATATTTGATATTATACTTAAACTTATATTTTAAAAATTTATATTTAATGTAATATATTTTGAAATATTGTAAAGAGAAAAAAAGAAATAGTTGTTTCAAGTTTGAATTTTCGGATTCGGATTTGAGTCTGGGTTTTAAATTTTTAATCGGGTTCGAATTTAGATATAAATTTTTAAAATTCATCGAATTCGAATTCAGATTTCGGATTTAGTAGTCGGATTCGGATTTTTAAAAATTCGTCCCGAATCCGACGCGGTGACATCCCTATGTACAAATGGACAAAATTTTTATAATTTTTATCCATTTAATTCTATTTTAATGTAACATTAAAATAAAATTACTGAGACCCACATCAACTACTATGTGTTAGATTTTGAATTATTATATTTAGTCGAGTTTAAAAATTTATTTAATTAAAAATATTTAGATGTTAGTTGTTAATTTTAATTATTTACACTGCATTTGAACTTTATTTTGATAGTTTAATAAAATTTCTTTTTTTTTAAATTTTTTTTTGTATCTTTGATTTGGATGCTACACCAGAGTTCCCGTGTACGCATCTCCGCGTTTGGATAATAAAGTTGTTGACTCATCCGTTGTTTACTTGTTGTTTCGATTGGACGGCTATGATTCGCCCTCGAGGAGTGTACCCAGAAGCTTCGTTGCGATTTGTCCTTATCTCTGTCGAACGATTTTTTTTGCGTGCACCACGTCTACCACGTCAGCAAATGGACCCACACTCGTTTTTTTTTTTTTTTAAAAAAAAGAAAGGCATAATTTTCTTATATTTCTTAACAATTGTATTTACTAATTTTTTTTATATTTTTATATTTAATTTTAATTTTATTTCTGATTTTTCTAGAATTTTTTTTAAAATTATATCATACCCATAATTTTCTTTTTCTTATTTTTAATAAGACATTCATTATTGGCCTAGGAGGAATACAAAATTTAAATATATAAATAAATGAAATGAAAATTCTAATGACATGTGGAGGGTAGGATGTTAATAAGTACGGATATCCAAAATTTTATTGGTATCCGAATTCGAACAAAATAAATTTATTCGTTGTTAAATAAATATGGATTTGGATATGGATATAAAAAATGAAAATTCGATGGATTTGGATATAGATTTTGATTGTATCCGATCTAAATCCGAATCCGAACCGAATTGATTTTACACTATATAATATATATATATATAAATATTTAATATTATATTTAAATTTATATTTTTAAAATTTAAATTTAATATAATATATTTTAAAATATTATAAAGAGAAAAATAAAAATAATTATTTCGGATTTGATTTTTCGGGTTCGAATTCGATTCGAATTTTGATTCGAATTTTGAATTTTTTTATCGGGTTCCGATTTAGATATAAATTTTTTAAATTCGTCGGATTCGAATTCGGATTCAGTCTGGTAGTCGAGTTCGAATTCGAATTTAGATTTTTAAAAATTCGCATCGAATCTGACCCGTTGACATCCCTATTGGTGGGCAGCTCTAGAAAAATATTTGTTAGGTGCAGCCAAACAAATTGTGATGGTGATGAACCCAAGATGTACCAAAACAAATTTCTTAAAGCTATTAATTCATTGTGTTTTTTTTAAAAAAAATATAAGATATTTGTTGGGGGCATTTGAGTGTGAAATTTATTGTAAAAAGTTCAAACAGTACGTAGACACAAAACAGATTAAAATTATCAGACAATATTAGATTACTGTATAGTACTTATTTCTCACACTTTTGATTAGATTGAGTCTAAATTATCGGCCTAAAATGCTTAAACATAATTATTATTAGTCGTATGCATAATCTCACATATCTAATTAATAATTTTTCAATATAGTTTAAATTTACTCAAAAAAATTATAGTATTTAATGGATGAGAAATATGATTAACCGTATAAAATAAAATAACATATTTCACTTTCTAGTTAATTTTTCAGACTAAAATAAACTACTTTATTGACGAAATATATTATCGTACTAAATTATGAGCATGACATGAATTTTTCAGAAGAAAATAATTTTTAGTTTTTTTTTTAAAATTTTTAACTGCAATCCCATAAAATAAGAGCAATGCTACATGTACACCCCGAAGGGGTGTACATCATACACCTCCACCATTTTAATGGTGGCGATATTTTTTACGGGTCACATCAAGTGACCCATCATCACACCCCCACCCTTAGATGGGTGGGGTGTATGATGTACACCCCGAAAGGGGTGTACACATAGCATTTTCCTTTCAAAAATATATAATCAAAATAAATTGTAGGTGACGTGTCTTAAACATAAATATTATACAGTTTTACGTTATTAGAGATAAACAATTATTTTATATTGTATAAAGTAGAAGATTTTTGTTTTTTTGATCCAAATTTCATTAGACTTTTAATTTTATTTAATTTTTTCTTATTTAAGAGACCTACTTATATCTTCTCAAAAAAAATGAATTAGATAAAATATTTTCTTTGACCTATGTGAATTGTCACAATTGCATTAATAAAGCAAAAAATAAAAATTAAAAATAAATCTTTCTACACAATTTAAATTAGTCTTATATATAAGATATAAATTAAATTAAAATTTTTAATCTAATTATAATATTTTGGACGGTGATTAAGTACGAGAAGTTAAGAAGATTAATCGGGTTAGAATTAAAATAGTTCTAAAATGAGTGATCATCTGAAAAGTGATGCGTCACAGTTGGTATCAAAGCGAATCATCATTCGAAAATGTAAGTTGAGCATTGACTGAGTCATCATTATACAGCAGATAGAGCGTGATTTTCCGACTGATGATCGCTGCGGACTTGTGGGTGAAGCGTGATTTTTTACAAAATCGACTAAAATTAGCGACGGATGCTTGTGAGTGCATGTGAGTGTGTAACATCCTAATAATCTCACATTGGATGAGAATGGAATTATATTTGAGTATATAGGAGACATGAATACTAATAATAATAATTGGACTTAACCATTTTGAGTTGTGATTTGGGTCCACCGAATTATTATTATTAATGGATCGAATCGTTAGAATTGAGATTTTTAAACTCAAGAGATTAAAAGAATAAACATGCTAGAACTAAAGTATTTGTAGAACGAATGACCTCTGAAAAATAAGGCGTAGTTAGAATCAAAATAACTCTTCCACATAATTTCTCTATTCAAAAAAGTAACCAAACACTTTTAGGTGCAAAAAAGAAGCTATAGTCAATTTAAAGGTCCAATAGTAAAACTTTTGCTTTTATTAGTAGGAAGCTGAGGAGGAGATTGCAATTAATGGACAAGTCATTAGGTTTTCCTAAAGTTGCTCTAAAGAAGTGGAAACGAGTTTTAGTACGAAATCTCTTAAATGAAAAAGCGTGAACTTTGCGTGATGTTGTGCCCTTTTTTAAATGAGCTATGCTACATGTACATCTTATTTGTGGTGTATATTTTATATCTAGTCCATCTTAAAATGTGTATTCATTCACTCGTCATTTCGAAATGATAAGTAAAATTTATCCCACTCTAGAATAGATGGGGTGTAAGATGTACACCTCAAATGAGGTGTACACTTAGCTTTTTCCTTTTTAAAAATATAAAGTAAAATTTGAATGGTTAAGAGCCTCAAAATGATTACAATTAGTTTCATGTGGACCTGACAATTCTTATCTACATCTGCGGATACCGACGGATTATCGGGTGAACACTCATTTAGTTATAAATATTTTGGATAACCTGCGAGTATCTATAAATACCTATATATATTTTTTAATTAAAAATACATATTATTTTATCGTGCCATTATTAAAAATGGATAAAATTTCGGAATCAAGAGAATCTGAATTGAATTTTGGTGATTTATCTTTATAATATTTGGCTACATAATTATAAATTTTTGTTTAATTTTATATCACAAAAATTTAGAATAATAAAATATTTTTATATTATATAATTTATATGTTTAAAGATTTTATATTTTTTATTATTTATTGTGATATTTTAAATAAATTATATTATATTTTTAAAATTATATATTATATTTTTTTATTTTATATTTAAAAAGTATAGAAATTAAAAAAAAAAAAACACTTACAGATAATCATAGTACCGGCCCTCCCCAATATAAATAAAGATGTTGGCTATTCAAAAATTTATGAATAAATTTTATTTATATTCGTAGATATAATTATCCGCTCGCGGGTTATCCGAATTTAGTTTTATGAATCTACTTTTGAGAGTGGGCATAATATTATTATTCATTCACCTTTGATTCTTTCTTTTTTGCGCAGGAGCACGCGTCTGGGACAATAACTAGGACCATTTCCTTTTTAAAGGGAATTTTCGTGAGAAAAGAGGAAATGATGCGGGAGCACGAAAAGTAAAGCAAAGTCGGTGGTTGGTAAAGAAGAATTCCAAAATAAGCACCGACTTTCCGTTGGTGCTCTCTTTTTTATGTTGCAGTGTTATTAGATCCCCACCTCATGGCCTGTACCAGGTTGGGAGATCCCACCACTCCCACTGCAGAAATAAAAGAATAATAATACCTTAATTAGAAGTGCCAGATCTTTGATGATGAGTTTGTTCGAGCAATCACAGTTGTTAGATGCATTCATATGTGATCTGCCACGGATGGTGAGTGGTGAGATTATTCCGAACATCGGGTTTTTCTCTCATTTCTCTCGTATGTTTTGCGAGTCGGGTTCACGTAACGTGCGAACTCGCGACTTCGTTCGAGGGTGACAGGATGTTGTGTCAATGCCTAGGCCCCAAACTGAGCACAAAAATGTTGTGTCAATGCGTCGAAGAATAACAAATGTTCGAAGATAACTGGAAAAACATCAACAACACCAATCTCTACTGCGCATTCTGTTTCTCACACCCTTAATACTTTTAAACGAGTAAATCAAAATGTCTACATTGTTCGCAACAGCATAGTGAAGTAAGTTTTCACCTCTCAATCGAAGATCTCGGTTCCTCGCACACAAAATTTAGACTCAACCCGTAAGCTTGTTGCGAAGGCCAAATAATGGAATCTGTACAAAATGAAATGACTTAATACACCAGCTTTTATTGTTTAGAAGTATAGTGAAAAATGGCTTTACTTTGAACCAAAGCAGGCACATTATGAGCATTGGTTTTGCTCTCCTGATCTGTCAGCTGTAACCGAGCCATTGAGACGACCGTTGAATTCAGATCCATACATGTGGCCCATCTTTGCTCTTTTGGTTTCCAGGTATCTACGATTCTCCTTAGTAATCAGCGTTAGTAAGGGAACCCTGCCCACGATGCTCAACCCGTAGCCCTTGAGCCCGCTGTATTTTGCAGGGTTGTTGGTCATCAACCTCATTGTACGAACTCCGAGGTCTCGTAATATCTACGAAGAAGAAGACGAAGAAATTGGATGTAAGGAGTCGGAATTTTAACTATAGAAGGACAAAATTATGTAACAAGTACTGCTGCCACTGTAATTTTGTTGTGTGATAGAATAAGGCCGCACCTGTGCACCAATACCGTATTCCCGTGAGTCCACGGGCAACCCCAGTTCCTCATTAGCTTCCACCGTATCACGCCCGTCGTCCTGTAAGTTGTAAGCGCGAAGCTTGTGGCCAAGCCCGATGCCCCTCCCTTCATGCCCGCGGAGGTAAACCAGCACGCCCCTCCCAGCTTTCTCAATCATTTCCATCGCCAGAGCCAGCTGGTCGCCACAATCGCACCTTGCGGAGCCAAATATGTCCCCAGTCAAGCACTCGGAATGCACCCTCACGAGGATATCTTGTCCATCTCCGATATCACCCTGTTAACAGTTGGAAATAATGAAAACAGAGTCCTGACAATTATGGCAAAACGGAAAGATAAGACAGTGACTCAGCACATCAAAACTAATGTTTTACTGAAGTTGCATTCAGCACTCGATCATTATCATTTCTTCCGGAAAAAGAAAAAAAAAAAGAAGAGGAGAGTAATAACTAGTTAGAGAGGACTTTCCGAGGCCTGTTCCAACACTAATTTTGGTAATTCATAACTATCTTGCTGTATACAAAAAGCTAAGGGAAAAAAAGGAGGGCATTTAAGTATTTAGTTCGTATGCTACGTAAATATACTTACTTTAACCATGGCAATATGCTCCATCCCATCAAGAAGAGATCGGTAGCAGTAGGCCTGAACGTTACCCCACCTGAGAGGCAGGCGTGCCACCGAAGCACGCTCCACTAACTTATCTCTTTTTCTCCTATACCTGTAACAAAAACTTATTCTCAGCACAGAATAGAAATCCAGCAACGATATAGGACCAAGAAAATTTCATTCCGAAAAAAAATATAGGGCCAAGAATAGAAAACAACAAGGTTACTTCGGTAAGTTCATTTGTAACTGAATCTGCAATATTCAGTATTCAAATTCACTCATCTTATGAGGGCTGAGGAGAAAAAACCTCAAACTGAATATGGTTTCCTATAATAGGAAAAAAAGAAGTTCGAAAGTACTACTACTTAACTATCAGTTGTTCTTACCAAAAAAAAAAACTGGAATCGAAGCACCACAGAAATATATTGACACCTAAGTTGCCAAGCAATGGTAAACCTATTTGCAATAAGATGATTTTACTAATTATGGCACATACCTAATCAAATCAGCAATGGAGATTATCTTCAGATTCTCCCTCTTAGCAAATTCACGGAGCTTTGGCAATCGAGCCATTGAACCATCGTCGTCATCCACGATCTCACATAGAACTGCCACAGGGGGTAACCCAGCCAACATAGCAAGATCAACAGATGCTTCTGTATGTCCAGCTCTTTTAAGGACGCCGCCATCTCTATACTTCAGAGGGAAAATATGCCCAGGGCGGTTAAAGTCATCAGGCTTTGAATCAGGAGATGACAGGGCCTTCACTGTTTTCGCCCTATCTTTTGCAGAAACCCCAGTTGTTGTCCCCTCTTTAGCATCCTATGAAGTAATTGTATAGCAGTCAGATTCAAGAGGCAGGAAATTTGTTGTGAGAAAAAGAGTCTTGTCGGTCACTCTAATTCTGAAGACATCAAGAAACAAGAGCCTATCAAAATTACCTGGTCCAACCTTATGATCATTACATGAGTAATCTAATTGCTATTTAAACTAAATAATAATTATATAATCCACTGCAAACCCAATCCAACTAATCTAAAAGCTAATTAGTTTAAATATTGACTTCAAGCAGACCATAAACCACTCCCAGCAAAGCTTAATGCTTTGATCATCAGTCTATGTGCTTGTTATTCAACATTAGAAATTGTAGTGATATCTTGACCACAATGTTCTCCATCATAAAGATCTGAAAATCAGATTATAGAGCAGGAAAAGAAAACAAATTATATTAAGAACCAGATGCGATGAAACTTGGACAATCCCTGTTGGAAGCTAGCAAAGAGAGAAATAGACTACCTCTTTGCCTCTGAACTGATGTATTCCAACAGAAAGAGATAAAAATACAAAGAAACAAGAATTTCTTGAAATGCTACTTATATTTAAATCATGTGACAATAGTAAATGTTGGATCACAAAATCTATCAATAGATGATATCATATTTAGATAAAACTATGGATGATTTTTTCAAAAGATAATTGATTTAACACACTATTTTGAATAATCTTCTGTTGGGAAATAAAATGCAAGCTGCCACTTTTCACACTAAGAGTTGTCTTCCATTAATACAAACAACCATCTTGTCCTACAGAAGGAAGAAAGAACATACCACTGAAACAGTGAATGCCGTGCAGAGCTTTTCTTCATTTTCTTTATTTGTCACCATCAAAGGAAGCTGAAGTTTTTCAAGATCTTCTTCTTTCATGCTGACACACACAATCCCAGTTCCATGTCTTACTATAAAAGCCATAGCCTCTGGGGTTACCAAAGATGCAGCCATTATAAGATCTCCCTCATTTTCTCTGTCTTCATCATCTACTACAATGACAAGCTGTAAAGTTCACCAAATTTTAAGGAATTATCAATAAGTATCTGGTAAAACATCAGTAAAGAGAGTAGATAATGCAATCAATCACAAAATTTTAACGAACTTTGCCTTGCCGGATGTCATCGATGGCCTCCGAGATAGAAGAGAAACCCTCAGTAGGGCAATCTAAATCGAGTTCATCGCTATCACCAAAAAAATCATCAGCAAATGGAGCCATATCTGCAGAAATTGCTCCAAGTGCTACAGCATTGTCTTGAAATAAAGCATCTGAAGATGGAAAATCCTGCCCAATAACGGAAGTACTCCGTCGCAATAATGTGTCACCATCACTAGATCTTTCAACGGACCCAAATCCCCCATCTCTGTTCAAAGGCAAGCATCCAGCAACACTCAAACCAAGTGTCCTCATAATTGGTATGTTGCCACCAACCAAAAGTGGTTTGTATTGGTTCCTTCTGAGCTCCTTGAAGAATCCGTACCCTCTTGCGGAACATTGTGTTCTGTGTCCAAACAACAAGCAAGAGAAAACCAATCACTACAGTACACTTGATGCATTAACACTATCAATTCCAAAATATGTTATATTAAGCCCAGTTTTTCCAGGATTGATCCAAGGTGCAAACAAGGAGAGGAGAGGGGGGGGGGGCATAATAAACAACAATGCCATAACTAGAAATGCAGGAGTTGCTACCAAAAGTGATTCATCGTGCTTGAGAATATATTTCAAAGTTGGACAGAGCATTCACTACTACATCTCACACTCAACCACGTTCATATCCCGCAACCAAATAAATCTTCCAAATGTCAGCATCATTTTATAAGATAAGATAGAGGAAATGACCGAGAACTATTAGCTGTACATTTTCATACTACATTTTGTTGGAGATATTTGATCTGTTTTCTAATTAATTTAAAATAAATAAACGACTAAATAAATAAATAAATATGTATAAATTAGAATATACGAGAAATAATTAAAATCGGGCTGGCTTGGGATGAGGCGTGCGCGAAGCGCTGTCCTGGAGACGAAATTGCCCCTCCACAGTGAGGCTAGGCGGCGATTCGCTCTAGCGATACAACTCCATCGGAACTCCCGAATCTCCCCTAGGTCTTATTCTGGCTTTAGGGATCTCAGTTAAAAAATATTTTAAAGTAAAAACTTAGAGTAGAAGATGAAAATATTTTCTTTAAAGAAAATTGTAGTCTAGATCATGAATGCTTTGTACTTCATATTTGGCCCTCTCTCTTCTCCCATATTATTGATCATTATAAGAGCTTAAATTAAAGAGTATTATTGCTCCTTGATTTGAGCAAATGTAATAAAATATCAAAACACAAAAGATATTAAATATGACAACAAATTAAGAATTAATAAAACAACCTTACATAATGAAATTTTAAATCACAAAATAATACCAAATATAACACAGATAATGATCCTTGCAAACAATTCACCACAGAAGAACAATAGAAGATTTATAATGCCTGGAATGTATGTTAGCAGCGAACTGATGTCATGCATAGTTGCTGTGACGAATTAGCATCTCCCAAATCCCAAGGGTAAAAATTTTTCTCAAATTTGTGGCTCGATCTTATTTCCTAAAATATTTTCTGAAATCGTCTTCTTGCAGCAAAGATACACTAAAATTTTTTCTTCTTCCTCTCATTTCTTATCAGATCAAAGCGCAATAGAGAGAAAAAAAAGTACAAAAAAACCAAAAAAGCATAGAGAGAGATTGCGCTTACTCATGGCGATGAAGACGAACTATAGAAGGTGAAGAAGCAATCGAAGCCATTTCTCTTTCTCCTCCTCGCGATCTCCTCGTTCCTAATCACACGAAATGGTATCAAATTCGTAAATCTACAACCAAAATTCCCCCAAAATCCGACAAATTCCACTACTCGTGTTCCTACGCATCGATTTCGAAAAAAAAAAATTGGGGGGGTCAAATCCAACATCACAAATGTAGCTCCGCACCAAATCTAATCGTTTCCAGGGTTCACATCGATCGCGAAATCGGAAACAAACTTGAACACGAAGGTAAGAGGGGATGCAACGTACCAAGGTAGTATGCGGCGGCGATGGAGCGCGAAGAGATTAGAAAATGGTGGGGAAAAAAAAAAGGAAAAGAAAAGGAGTCAACGAGAACGAAAAAAAGAAAACCACGCGGTTTCTATTTATAGGGGGGCGTGAGTAGAGGCGCTACATTCGGCTCGGCTCGACTCGGCTCGGCTCTCCTGAATAAAAAAAAATTAGGATTAATTTTATACCGCTTCAAATTAGGGGTGTCAATCCAGCTCGCCATTCGCGAGCCAACTCGTGTTCGGTTCGAAATGAGTTCGACATCGAATCGCTCGTTTAGTAAACGAGCCGAACATGAGCCGAATTTTTTTTGCTCATTTAGTAAACGAGCCGAACACGAACTGGGGTCAGCTCGCTCGTGTTCGGCTCAATAACAGCTCGAATATATATATATTACTATTTAAATTTTAGGTCATCAATTTTTTTTGTAAATTTTAATTATTAGATTAAAATTTTAATTTTTTATTTTTTTTTTTCAATTTTATATCTAATAGTAGGAATGAAAATCAAACTTGTTGTTCGCGAGCCAGCTCGCATTAGGCTCGTTAATAAACGAGCCCAACACGAGTCGAATTTTTTTGCTCGATATTTAAACGAGCCGGCTCGTGTTCGGCTCGTTTATTAAACGAACCGAGCACGAGTCGATCCCAGCTCGCTCGTGTTCGGCTCGTTGACACCCCTACTTCAAATACATATATGGAATAGCATACAAGATATATTACTATAAAATTTAATTTTTTATATTTATTTTTTAAAAAAATATATATTCATATATATCACTATGATTTATTACTATTAGTTCACTATTTATTTTTTAATAAAATATGAGTAAAGTTTATATACTTTCAAAAGCACAAGCCTAATTATGCTTGTGAATTTTTTACCATTGAATTTGCATTGTGATTTGTGCTATTGTAAAGTTAACTAAAGAGAGAGAAACAAAAAGTAAATAGCACAAATTTTAATGCAAATCCAATGGTAAAAAATTCACAAATATATTTAGGCTCGTGCTTTTTAAAGTATATAAGCCCTACTCATAAAATATATATGAAATATCAGTTTTGTTTTTTTAAATATGTCTCTGCAAAAATCTCAACTATTAAAAATGCAAAAGATCTGAAAGGATAAAAGAATAAATTTACCTCACAAACTAATCAAGGTTAAATATTTAGTTTATGGTTAATTATATTTTTCTAACAGATATTGACGGTGAAAATATATATAAACAACTTAAGACTTTTAAAGAGTTAAATATGAAAAGTTAAACTTTGTAGAATATATATATATATATATATATATATATATATATATATATATATATATGCTATTTGATATGTTTATGTGGAGTTGTATGAAATTAATCTAAAACTTTATAATATTTTTAAACTTAGTTACTATACTATTAATAGAACAAGTCGTTGGTGTGATTAAATTTTTTACTTTTAGATGAAAAAATATGCAGTTAGAATGGTAAGTGCAATAGTATGATCTAAGAAGCAAAAAAAATCAAAGTAATAAATCTAATGTCAAAAAACTTGATAGCACTAAGTGCTTAGTGTTACTAATAGTATAGTAGTCGACTTTTTATTTTTATGTTGAAAATGTATAGAACTTATTTGAATTATGAACTATTTTGTAATAATTTTTATGTTCAATTTTTAGTTTGTCCATTTGAATAAATAAATACTCAATACCACTTTGACTTTAAATTCTAAATACATTATTTATCTTTATAAATTTAGTTTGTATATTTCAAATAGTTTTCACAAATATAAATTTATTAAAATAAATAATCAGCGTAAATTTTAAAATTAAAATACTGTTTATGGACTGAAATTAAATAAATTAAAATTTTAAAAAGTTAGGTACTATAGTTATTTTTACACCTACTTTTATTAAATTTATGCTGTAAAATGCTGTACAATATTAAAAAAAAAAAAAGAAGAAGAAAATAAAATTTTTAATGATATTTTATTTGATACAAAAAAAAAATCTGATCTAATTTAATTTTTACTCTTTAAGAAATTCTAACATTAGTAATTTAGCTAATAACAAATTTTATTTATAAGATAATTTATTTTATTTTTAAAAAATAATTTAAAAGATGGATAGAATATTAATTTTCAAATTTTAATCATTTTTTTATTTTTAAATATTAGATTATTTATTTCATGTTTCCGGAGTTAAACTTCGTTGTTTTCTCTGACCTACATCTCGGCTCAGATGAGGAGGGTCAAGCCAAATTTGCAAAACTTACAAATTATCCGCTTCTCAACTTTTTAATTTTAAATAATTTTTTATTTTTAAAATTATAATGAGTGTCATAATCCGAGCCGAGCCGAGCCGAGCCGAGTCGAGAGGTGAGGAGAGGAGCCGACCCATAGCTGATGATGTCAGCAATTATCAGTGTTCCTGGAAGGAGCCATCCCATCTGCACATGGAAAGTTCCGGAAACAAACAAGGAAAATTACAATACGTTCATTGGAGAAGCTTTTGCTGGACCCGGTCCACCACATCACTCATGGACCACCTATGATTTACATTTTGGAAAAAACTAACTATACACTAAAAATTGGTGTATATCTTACACCCCACCCATCTAAAGGTGAAATAAATTTCATCTATTATTTAATGTGATGGGTGGAGAAGCCTCCATCCTTAGATGGGTGGGGTGTAAGATGTACATCCATAATTGGGTGTATAAGTAGCATTCCTCATTTTATTTATTCTGAAATAGAAACATCTTTACTGATCATTTTGAAATAATCGATAAAATTTATCTTACCAGAATGGGTGGGAGTACGATGTACTAATATTTTTTTAATACAAATGATAAAAATTTGATAATTGATATCTTAAGATTTTATTTTTTCTGAACTCAGTCCACCGTGTCATTTATGGACCGCTCAAAATTTAAATTTTCAATAAAAAATATGTTCTTTTGAATGATTTGATCGTTCCTAATGTAGATAGTAAAACGTTTGATGGTTGAAATTTTAAATACTATTTTTTTTAATAAAAAATATGTTCAGTTATCGATTATTTTTAACATAAATAATAAAAAATTAAATAATTAATATTTTAGATTATGTTTGTTCTGAATTTCGATCAATCACGTCACTCATGACCTGTCCAAAATTTAAGCTTTTAATAAAAAATAAAACTTAGTCACCGTTTCTAACGAATACAATAAAGAGTTTTGTGATTGATACGTTAAATTTTACGTTCGAAATCTAGTTGCTTCATCTATTCAGCTAAATTTAATTCTTAAAAGGATAATCGAAATGAATAACACTTCTAACATGAAAATTAATTTTTCGAAACTCTGCTCACTTGAAAAATTGTGCAGAAAATTACTGATGCTGAAATAAGATAATTAAATCAATATAATTACAATTCTATTTATAAATTATTTTTTTTTTGTGAAATATACTAACTACTAATTATATTTTTTTTTTATCTAAGCAGATTAGTTTACCACAGTAAAATTTTTAAAAAGTATAGCAATATATGAGAAATAAAATTTAAATTGCGAATTCTGATAATATTTGCATCAATACATACACCTGATACTTTTTTATCAACAAATTTTTTCTGCATAAAAAAAAATTAATTTTATAAAGCTCCGTGTAAATATATTTCTACAAAGTTCAATTTTTTATATTTATCTATTTAAAAGTTCTAAATTGTTATATATGCTCTGATTTATTATCATTAGTTTGTTATTTATTTTTTAATAAAATATAAGTGAAATATTAATTTTGCCCATAAATATGTTTCTTCAAAAATCTCAACTATTAAAAAATAAATTTATGTTTAAGTATAATATTTAAAATAATAAAAAAATATTTTTTTTTTTGACTAATATATGATTAATTATATTTTTTTTAACGGATATGGATGATAAAAACATATATAAACAACTTAAAATTTTTAAATAAATAAATATAAAAAAAAGTAGAATATCACAAATATATATTTATTATTTGATATATTTATAAAATTAACCCTAAAAAAAACTTGAATGGTTCATGGTGATGTGGTGGACTAATTCCATGCAATTCCAGTTCACATGTCAAAAAAAGAAAACCCTTTATAATATACTCTTTACACGTGGGAATCGTATTGACCGGGAACTGTTGTTATTATATTTTAATTCTACAAAGATTCGACCGTTGAAAACAAGCCATCTTAATTTAAAAGTCAAAAACGCAACAACGGAGATACATTGGACCTCTCCAAACTCTTTTTTTTTTTTTTTTTTTTTTTTGTGTGTGTGTAATTGATGTCGATTTATTTGATGCATTACGACAAGTTAGGGTCTAAATAAACTGCTCTGACAAAAAATATATATATATATATATATATAGAGAGGATCGGCTATTATATTCTTATGAATAAAATTTTTTCGTACTTATAAATTTTTATTTTTTGAATGAAAAAAATATGCAGTTGGGATTATAGTAGTTTTTAGAATTTATACTATTTCACCAACAAACTAGTAAATTCTATAGGAACCACTATCATCATCCTAACCGCACATTCCTTCGTCCAAGGACGAAAAAGTTATTAGTATAAAAAAATTTATACTCATAAAAGAATAGTAGCCCTACGCTATATATATATATATATATATTTGTATAAATTAATTATATATTGGGTTAAGTGTATTAATAGTTTCATATTTTATATTTTATAATAACAATTAAGTAGATTCTTTGATAAGTCCAAAACATGGGGTATGCTTTTATAAATAAGTATTTATATATATTTATTAGGTTAATTTTATATAATTTTCTATAAATATATCGAACAACAGATATATTTCTATAAAATTCAGCTTTTTATATTTATTTTTAAAAAAATTTTAAACTGTTCATAATCATATATGTCTCTCGGTAGAATATAAGTAAACTATCAATTTTATCCCTTCTAAAAGAGAATGGGATCCTATGGGAGAATTTGAAGTGAGGGTTGAGGCTTCCAAGTTTTTTATTTTATTATTATTATTTTTTTTCCTGTATGTTGCTTCTCGGTAGTTTTTTTTTTCTATTTATTTTTTTTTAACACAAACTCATTCTGTTTAGTTCACGATCGTCATGAATGAAACAGATAACGTACTATTTTTTTCTCAAAAAAAATGTCCCTCTAAAAATTTAACTGTAAGTATAATATCTGTAAGTATAATATCTGAAAGAGTAAAAAAATAAATTTATCTCGCTCAAGAAGTAAACCTGAGGCATTTTAAATTTGTCTTAGCCTTACTTGTTAAAGTGGAAAAGAATGTTGCTTAAAATGATTCTTAATTTGAAGCAAATTTTTAGCATCACTTGTTAAAGTGGAAAGGAATGTTGCTTAAAATGATTCTGTGAAGTAAAATTAAATTTGAAGTCCCCACCATTTCATCATATTCCCTAATAACTAATTTAAGCTTTAAGATAAAGAAAAATCCATTGACAATATGATTACAACTAAGTTTTTGTCATGATGAAGCAAAGCAGGAGATGCTTGTAACATGTATTGTATTCAATCAGTAAAGGCAAATGGAAACTAATGCATTGCAGTGTGTACTCATTTAGAAGCAAAAGATGTTGAATTTGACCTTTGCAGGCTTTTTCGCCGAAAGATATCTCCAAATTTCCGCAGAATCCCCGTCTTCTTCTTTTTCTGTTTTGCAGAATTCTCCATGACATTTTCTGTGTAATCAAATTCATGTTCAAACTCATTGACAACTATTGAAGTCACAGCCCTCATATCAGCAACATTACTCTGCGACGCAAACTTTCGGTCTGTACGCTTCTCCGAAGATCCTTCTAAATCGAACATAGATCCATTAAACTTAGCCGGGTCGCCAATCGAATGCCTTCGACCTATCTTAACTCGCGAATCCTCGCCATTCCATCTATTAGATTGAAATCCATTTGTTCCCTCACTTGATTTGATCTTACTTGATGCCCCATTTGCTTGTTCGGTTGAGCCATTGCGGACCGAAGAGGGAGTTTTGGTTGAGTAAATAGAAGTTGTATCTAGCATGCTCTTCAATTCCTTTAGACTATCTTGTGCCGCAGCTTCGCTGACCTTAATGCATTCGTATTCTTGCTTAACGCTTTGTAACGCATTTTCCTTCGCGGAGAGAATATCCTTTAGGTGAGAACTCCCGCTTCTCGCGATTTCTAACTCTTCTTTCACCGCGGCGGCTTCGCTCACCGCTTGCTTCAATATATCCCTCAACTTGGAATTCTCTTCTCTAACCACTCTTTGCGACTCGATTAGTTTCATGTTCTCTTGCTTCAATTTATTGATCTCGTCTTCGGAGTTCTTCATACAATCTATAAATCCGTTCTCTCTCTCGTTCCACGCGGCGACCGCTTCGTCCGCTTCAAGCTTCAACCTTTCGGCATCTTCACGAGCCAACCGAAGCTTCTCCTCCGTGAGCTCCGCCGAAGCCTTCAATTTCATGGCTTCTGCTTTCGCGTTCTCCAACTCCATTTCTTTCACCGAGAGCTGCCCCTTCACTTGATTGGCCTCGGTCGTAACTTCCTTGAGAGCAACGGCCAAGTCATCCATGGCCTTCTTGCTTTTCTCTTCGGCTTCTGTGGCCAGCTTAAGCTCGTTCTTAAGCACCGTAATCTCCTCCTCACCAGAAAACACATTGAGACGCCCGTTATTCCTACGATGGTTCTCCAAATTCCTACTGCTTCTGCTTGCGGAAACAGCAGATGCATCCAAGTTCCTAATCTCAAGCTTGGCTTCTTCCAGAGAAATCTTGGTTTGCTCAAGCAGTTTGGTTTGCGACACAAGTGATTCAAGCATCTTCCGTTCCGACTGCTTCGCCTTCTCCGCTTCGATCTCGAGAACTCGCACTCTATCCGATGAAGAAGCTCTCTTCTTAAGCTCGGCGAGTTCCTCTAAGGCTAGGGTTTTCTCCTCTCTCTCCCTCTTCAAGTCGTCGCGGAGTTGAGTAATTTGCTGTTGCATCTCCGAAACTTTGGCGCTTAGCTTCTAAAGAACGACAACAAAGAGGCATTTCATCGAACAGGTAATCTACAACTCGAATCCGATCGGTTTACATGAGTTACAGAGGATTGGAATGGATTGGGGAATCAAATTACCTCAGGTGAAGGTTTCGACTTCGCGGAGGATTTGCGATCCAGGAGCTTGGCCGCCGAGGAATCCGATGAGAATGGCGTCGGCTTCGTGGATTTGGGGGAATGAGATTTCGAATTAGGCCCAAAAGGAGAGGTTTTTGGTGTCATTTCTGATGATCCGGATCTAAAAATCGAAGAACAAATACCAGAAATATGATTAAAACAGTGGGAAACAACAAAGTCCCATGAAATTACATCCAAATTGAAGCACTAAAACCCCATATTCGATCATAAACAGGGGAAAATGAGGGGATTTTTTAAAAAAAAAACATTACCTGGACTTGGAAGAGAGCATCTTCTGGGCAAAAACAACTTCAAAATAATCAAATTTATCTGGAACAACGATTAAAACTCTAAAAAATCTCAAATATTACATAAGAAACAGGGGAAAAGGAGGAGATTTTACCACACCTGAGCTCGGAAGAGAGCGCACTTTGCTTAAAGCAGCTTCAAAGAGATCAAACTCAAACCAGTGATTAAAATCCTACAACCTCGAATTCGATCGAAAACAGCAAAAAAACTGGGATTCCCCCCCCTACCTGTGCACGAAACAGAACAACTGTTGCTTTAAAACAGCTACAAAGGATCAAATTAATCTACAAAAATAAAATAAAAAAACGAGAAAAATCATCAAAAAAACCAGGGGAAACAAAACTAGCAACCAAACGAGGGGAAAGGATCACGCCATACCAAATCCCGCACCGAGAACTCTCCTCGATCGTTACCAAAATCGATCGAGCGCGCGCGTGTTTGCGTGCGCGTGTGTGGGTGTGTGTGGAGTTTACTACAATTTGTGGGATTGGGGTGGGGGTGAGGGTTTTACGAGGTGGAGAGCGTGGGGAGTCGAACGAGTCCACAAATGGCGGTGGAGGGGACGAAGCCAAAGTGGACGAAGAAGGAAACGGTTGCGTGCGACTTTTCTTTTTCCTCCTATTATTATCTAATTTGCATATACACCCTTGCGAATTTGTGAAATCCTAAATTACATAAAATTTTGCTGTAGATATTCTTTTTTTTTTTTTTTTCCTCTAACTTTTAAATAACTTTTAGTAAAAATAAAAAAAATATTAATATGACAAGTAAAAATTTAATAGCACTTAAATAAATAGGTGTAAGATATATATTCTATTTTAAAATATATCAGTAGTATTATTCTAAATTTTATTTTATTTTTTTAGTTTTACTTATGAGACAAAAAATTCTATGAACGGTTGGTGACAACACTTATATAATTTTGTACATGCAAAGCTAAAGAAATATGTGTCCATATAGAATGTGTCCATATAGCCAAGTCAACAAGATCAAATGGTCCAAATTGATCCAACGGCTAATCGCACAAATATTATATAAATATACTGAAATCAGACTGCTCTACTATTAATAGCACCAAATTATTAATGTTATTAGATTTTCAATCTTTGATAAAGAGATGTGTGATTAGAATATTATCAGTTTTCTAAATTTTAGTATATGATTAGTAAAATAGTACGATCTAAAAAGTAAAAATAATCAAAAAATATAAATTTAACGGTAGAAAATTTAATAACATTAAATATTTAATACTATTGATAGTATAATAGTCAGTCTAGAAATGTCAATGGATATGAATATCTGAAAATTTATTCGAACTGGAATTTGAACGGAACGAAGTTATTCAATATTAAGCGGATATGGTTTCGAATACGGATATAAAAAATAAAAATTCGACGGATTTGAATTCGGATATAGTCTATATCCGACCCGAATTTGAATTGATTTTACATTATATAATATGTGTTTATAAATATTTAATATTATATTTAAATTTATATGTTAAATTTTAGATTTAATGTAATATGTTTAGAAGTATTATAAATAAAAATAATTATTTCGAGTTTGAATTTTTGAATTCGGATTGGAATTTTAAATTTTTGATCGGATTCAAATTTGAATATATTTCGAATTTAATAGTGGAATTTGGATTTGGGTTTTTAAAAATTCCCCGGAATCTACAGTGATTTGCCTGTCTGGCCTTATTCCAGTTTAAATAGATCAAAGTCAAACAAAGCCCCCAATTATATCAGTTAGGGATGGATAGTCAACGCCTGGGTTTCGGAGTTGTTCTTATAAAATCCAAAACCGAATCCACTAACTGAACATAAACAAAAAAAAATTGGGAGAACCCACATACCAAACCAAAAAATTTTAAATTTAATTAAATAATATAGTATTTTAATTATTATTATATTATTAATTATAATATTTTATATCACTTCTAACTTCTAAGTCAACAAATTATCAATATTTAACCAACTAAAATTAGATTGTGTAATTTAATTGCAGTAATTTAAACCTTCCATATGTAAATTATAATAAATTAAATTACAAGATCAAAATGTCTCTGCTTCTTATTGTTTGAGGAGCAAAAGAGTAATTTAAGACAATTTTCTTAGAAAATTAACATTGACAAAATATATTTTGTTATTGTGAGAGCAAAAAAAAAAAAAAAAACAAAAAAATCTATGCCCATATTAAATTTCCTATTTGAAGTATATCAATTTCCAAATTTTCCAGTGTTTGTTACTTTTCGTTATTTTTTTTTAAAACATAAATTTAATTAAAAATATGAGGCAACTAAATTTTAAACTTAATATGTATTCTATCAACCATTAAATTCTTAACAACTGTACTAAATACTAAATACTAAATACCAAATTTTCCTTTTTTTTTTTTTAATGTTTGACCCCTACAACTCTTGCTCAGATTTTTTTTTTCTTTTTTTTTTTTTTTTTTTTTTTTCAGCTTCATCTCGAAACGTAACGAATCAGCCACAGATATAGAGTTTCTCCGTATATGCACGGTGTACAAATCCAACCATAACAATCACAATACATATTTACAAAACACAATTTATTAAAAAAAAATTATTTATTAATCAACTAAAAAATTCTAATCAATTTATTATATAATATAAATAAATATCCAAATAATATTTAATCTGATAAATACAAATCCAATCCATATCCACATAAATAATAACCGGCTAAATCTGAATCATTTCTAAAATTTAGTAAGTGATTGAAAAAATAATATGATTTAAAAGATAAAAATGATTAAAAATTTATCGATAGCAGTATAAAATATCCTGCAAAAAATTTATTGCAGAAGAGGATGAGGATGATGAGGATGCATTCATCCAAGCATCTTCTTGTACCCAAATAAACTTTCTTTTTTTTTTTCCTTATGACTAAATGCCAACAACCATACAAAAGAGATAGAGTGATAATTAATTAAGTTAATTGTCATTTTTTTTAGTTTAGTTATTTTTTTTATTGGAATTTTATTTTGTTGCAGGTTGTAAAGTCAAAAATGTATGGGACAGCAGAATTTGCCGTTCATGCACTTGGCATGGAATAGCTGACGAGGATGGCTACCCATGTCACTTCTAGAAACAACAAAGTTTCCCTCCCTTCTTAATTATTTTAGAGAGGATTTACTTATATACTTTAGAAATATTTTCCACATTTTTTTTATATTTCTTACAAAATTAATATTAAAAATATTTTTTTAAATATTTTAATATTTTTTAAAATATATTTTAAAAAAATATACCGTCGTTATCTCTATAAAATTATTCAAATTAATATACCCTTTTATTTTCACCAATTTTTTTTTTATTTGTCTTCAAGTTAAAAACTAAACAAAACAAAAATTTTATTTTTTTTTTAATTCTGATAAAAATTTAATTCGAGATACCTTAAGTATTTAGAAGTATATAAAATATTATCCCATTATTTTTTATAAAAATAATAAAATGCTTATAAAAATATATATAACGCCGAAATTACAAATTATTTGAAATTAACTATCCAATCTTTCAAACATTTAATATTATTATCTGGCTTTGTCTATCAATTTATTTGATTCAAGTCATTCAACAATAATTTTAGCTTCAAAATTTGACTACATTATTTATCATTATAGATTTAATTATTTAATTAAAATAAATAATTAACTTAAATTTTAAAATCAAAGTACGGTTGATAATTGATACAAATCAAACAAATTGAAATAATTTATAGTTCCGATAAGTTTTATATATTTTTATCTAAAATATTTAACAAAAATTATTTATAAAACTTTTCATAAAATGCTACCTTCTTCTAAAAAGAAAAAGAAAAAGGAAAAGAAAAAGTCAATCAGGATAAGGGTTTGTCTCAGGCCCACCACAGAGACAACTGGGTCTCAATTGGGAGTTCAAATTAAGGTCCAAAAAGTCATATATATATCCTGCATCTCATCAATCAGTAGGACTCTCCGAAAAGAAAATTACCAGGAACATGAAAGAGACGCACTACTCATGTAGATATATATATATAGATAGATGAATGGTTAGTTTGGATAAGCATGCAAAGTCACAAATCATGGCTCTCCTGATATAAAATTTGGATAATGTAGTCACATAAATTGTATAAAGAGATAATTGCTTGTTTATCCCTAAAATCTGAAGAAATATCTGATTTACCTTTTTTATTTTTTTCTTTCAAATATACTACGTTCCACCGTTATTAAAAATATTTTTACCGTTTCCTTTGTTAAGTTAACTAGGGTTAAACTAGAGTTAAATAATAATCGGAGTTGAGAACTATCAGATATACCTATTTTATCCCTATCTATCAAAACTATTAAAAATTTTAAGGGTACATAAGAAAAAGTTGATTATGGTAGAAAAGTATATTTGAAAGGGCAAAATAGTAATTTCATACAAATAACGGCAGCTCCAAACAGAGTTTAACTTCAAAGGTATTTTAGAAAGAAGCTGGAACGTAAGAAGGGTAGTTTTAATATTAGCCTTCTAAGAGGGATAAATCTAAAAATAAAAAAAAATTTAGGGGTATATAGAAAATTGGCCCTTGTATAAAATACTCAAATCTAAGTCCATGTGCGAATTAAGAAGCCATATATTTCATAGAAGAGTACCATAGCATTCAGAAAAGGAAAAGGAAAAGCATGGTGGTAACACACAAAAGAGGGGGGTGATTCAAATGGATGATCAATTTGCAAGATGAGTAGCAGCATCTAAAAAAAAAAAAAAGCAACAGAGAATGGCGATGAATCGTACTTTGGTTGTCACAGTTCATCCTCGGGTTTGCTTGTTTCTTTGATCTCATCAGCTCCGTCTTCCTGTAATCGGAGCACAAATAGCAATTAATTTAGATTAAAAAAAAAAAAAATCCTTGCATCTCATGAATTGGTTTTGTAAGAAACTGAAATTATCTTGCATCTCATAGGACTACACATATGTGAGCAGTTAATTTTTCACGCAGTATATGCGTACATATACAACAAACACGAAAATGTGTCATACATGCAACTTCAAAGTTCAAACAAGACGGAAACGAGTCAGGGCAAAAAACCAGACCTGCATGTCTGAGGTCCACAGGGTGAGATTGTCGCGGAGGAGCTGCATAATAAGAGTGCTATCCTTGTAGGACTCCTCGCCGAGAGTGTCCAATTCTGCGATTGCATCGTCGAAAGCCTAGCAGCATATTGTGTGTGTTAGATGTGACTCAAAATCAGAATCGCTTCGATATTATGATTCAGGTTCGCCGACGGCTTCGCGGTGCGACGAGAAATTTTGAGGATGTCTGTGGTGGAAGCGAAGGGCTCGGGCCGCTAGGAAAAAAATCCTAATTTTTTCCTTTTTGTTTGCCCTAGAGAGATCGAGCGATTGTACGAAGTAGAACTCTTGTATTCTCCCTTTTCATATAGTGAAACCTCTCCTCTTTCGCCCGTGGTTTTTTCCACGCAAAGGATTTTTCACATAAATCTGTGTGTTATTTTTCTGTCGTGCATTTTGGATTTACAAATTTGTCGTGATCGCCAATTGATCCTGTTTGGGTTTGTGCGCTCGTTTGCTAACAGTGTGTTAGCAAGCGGAACATTGGTTATAACTTCCTCTTTCTTCAGAAATAATGAATATGATGACACTGGATGAAATCCTAGAGAAGCCACAAAATACTTGGAAGATAATCAGTAGTGATTGTGTTATTGGTAAGGATTAAACTTATTACTGCAGCGACAGAGGAGATAGATTAATTCCACAACAACTCATAATTCTCAAGCATATATACTACCTAGATCTAGTTTTCGCGAATTCAAATGTAACACTGGAGCTAAGATGAAACTAAACCAATTGCATGATCACCTGCTTCGCGAGAGTGCAGGCCTTATCTGGGGAATTTAAGATCTCGTAGTAGAACACTGAAAAGTTGAGCGACAGCCCCAGCCGGATCGGATGCGTCGGCGGCAACTCTTCGGAGGCAATATCCTGCAAAAGAACATTTCGATCTCCATGCGTCAATCGATCTGCATTTCACATTTCTAGACACCAATTGGTTGTAGTCGGATCAAAATCAGAAACCCTAACCCTAGATCCAAAACCCTAACCCTAACCCTACTGGACCTGGGAGGCCTTGTAGGCGGTGAGGGTGTGCTCGGCGGCGTCCTTGCGGTCGGAGCCGGTCTGGAACTCGGCGAGGTAGCGGTGGTAGTCGCCCTGCATCTTGAGGTAGAAGACCTTGGATTCGGGGGCGGCGGCGGAGGGGACGAGGCGATCGGCGAGGAGGCGGAGGATGCCGCCGCAGATGGAGGCGAGCTCGGACTCGATGCGGGTGCGGTAGGCGCGGATGGCGTCGGCGTGGGCGCGGTTGCCGCGGCCCTCCTCCTTTTGCTCGATGGAGGAGACGATGCGCCACGACGCGCGCCGAGCGCCGATCACGTTCTTGTAGGCGACGGAGAGGAGGTTGCGCTCCTCCGCCGAGAGCTCCGCTGACCCCTCCGACGCCGCCGCCACCGCCACCTGCTCCATGAACTCCACCATCTCCTCGTAGCGCTCCGCTTGCTCCGCGAGCTTCGCCTTGTACACGCTCCGATCCCTCGTCGTCGTCGCCATGGACACCGCTCCGAGGAGGAGGAGGAGGAGGAGGAGGAGGAGGGTTTGGGGGAGTGTAGGGGAAGGGGAAAGGGAAGCTAAGTAATGAAGAGGGAGAGGAGTGTAAGTGGCCAAGGGGGAAATGGGTAATGGGTGCTATATAGAGGGCGTGTGTTTGTATTTATTACGTATAAATGATAGTTACTGTTTAGCTAATAAAGCGGTTCTAAAATTTAAGGTTTTTTTAATAAAACAATACAAAATATATGATAATTAATTTATTATAGTATATATATATATATATATATATATATATATATATATATATATATATATATATATATATATATATATATATATATATATATATATATATATATATATATATATATAGAGTTGGGCTGGAATGCTATTGATAGCACCAACCCAACTTTGCCACCCATTTTTTAGCCTTTAGATCGCATTGAGATTTGTGCATGCTCTTTAATGAAAAAGAAAAGCTTTTTACTTTTTCTTTTTACTTTTTCTTTTTTCTTTTTTTCATTAAAGAGCATGCACAAATCTCAATGCGATCTAAAGGCTAAAAAATGGATGGCAAAGTTGGGTTGGTGCTATCAATAGCATTCCAGCCCAACTCTCTATATATATATATAGAGTTGGGCTGGAATGCTATTGATAGCACCAACTTAATTTTGCCACCCATTTTGTAGCCATTGGATCGCATTGAGATCCGTGTAGGCTCTTTAATGAAAAAAAGAGAAAAGAAAAAGTAAAAAAAAAAAAAGTAAAAAGTAAAAAGTTTTTCTTTTTAATTAAAGGACTTGCACGAATCTCAATGCAATTCAATGACTACAAAATGGGTGACAAAGTTGGGTTGGTGCTATCAATAGCATTCCAGCCCAACTCTATATATATATATATATATATATATATATATATATATATATATATATATATATATATATATATATATATATATATATAATTCTATGTATCTTTCGTTACTTTATAAATATCTTATTTATTCATAATTTTTTTCGTTATTAAAAATAATTTTGCTATTACTATCCATTAAGTTATTTGGAATTAAATTCAGTCTAAATTTATAAAAATTTTAAAAATTAAAATATATATTTTGTTTCTAATCTGAGGGCAAATAAAAAAAATTAACGACAGTATAAAAATATATTTTAAAAATTAAAATATTTTAAAAAAAAATTTATTTCTAATTTAGAGTAAAAGAAATTGATGATGATAAAAGAGAATATTTGAAATAATAAAATAATAATTTTATAGAAATAATGGTTGCTATGTGTTCACTAACAAAAATTTACAAAGATTCGAATATTTTAAATTGCTGAAATTTTTAATATTAGCTTTACAAAATTTCCAGTTTTTTATTGATATATTTTTTTATAATTTTATTAAAAAATATAAAAAATATAATTTTTAAAAATTTTATTTTTATAAAATATAATAAAAAAAAATTTCAGAAATATACAAGCAAGTAAGCAACTGCCCCAATATGAAATTAACGTACATATCCCCTTTCAGCGGGTCGTGTCGGGTCGGGGTTCGGGTCGGATAAATCGACCGGATTCGGATTCGCAGAGCCAAAGTGAACTTGGAACCCGCATCGTCCCACTCTGGTTCGGCTCTTTTCGCTGAGAAAACGCAGCGATGGAGGCTCTGCGGAAGCTGGAGCGGATCCAAACCCTGCTCTCCTTCATCCACTCCCGAGCCCTCGCCCCAAACCACGACGACTCCGATCGATTCCTCGCCCATTTCCTCCTCTTCTTCGTACTCTCTCTCTCTCTCCCCACTCCTTTTCCCATTAATTTTTTCTCTTTTTTTTTTTTTTAGCCAAATCAGAGGTGATTATCTAATTATGCCTAGTAATCACAATCTCAATCTTGATGCATCTCTAGCGATTTTTTTTCCCCTGAATATTTTGCTTTTTTTTGTTGTTGTTGCGATTTTTAAGTTTCAAATTGAATTATTTGTAAATGTAATTGGTGTTGGTTATTTATTTATGGGTTAAAAATAGATTCAATTTTATGTTCCGTTGTAATAGGTTCAGTAGGCTAATAAGTTGAGTTGGGTTAACTCTTATTGAGTGGAACTTACCCGTCAGTTCAGGTGAGTTGGGTCCGGTCAAGATCCGTGGGCACTGTGTTTGCAAAATGAATTAGTTGCGTATTTTTAACCGTTCGAGCTTTTGGAATTAATGGTTAGCGCCAATGATCTGACAAGTGGTATCAGAGCCAGTGACACGAGTCCGGTCGAGATCCGTAGGTGCTGTGTTTGTACGCTTTAAGTGAATTGATTGCGTATTTCTAACCGCTCGAGGTTTTGGGATTAATGATTAGCGCTAACGATCCGACAAGTGGTATCAGAGCCAGTGGCACGGGTTCCGATTCCTACACGGTTGGGGAGGGGATTGGTTATTTATTTATGGGTTAAATCTAGGTTCAACTTCCCGTCCCGTAATAATAGATTCAGAAGACTAATAAGTTGAGTGGGACTACGGTTGAGTACAGTTGAGGCCCGTGGGCACTGTGTTTGCACGTTTTAAGTGAATTGGTTGCGTATTTCTAACAGCTCGAGCTTTTGGGATTAATAGTTAGCGCCAACGATCCGACAATAGGATGGTAAAAAATCATCTTAGAGAAAATAATCACTATTTTTAGTATATTTTTATCTGATAAAAAATTTATTTCTTATATAGTTACAACCAAGTGGTATGCTTAGCATAGAGAGGAAGTACTTACTAATATCCGAGGTTTTTAAAAAGGTAAATTAAAACACCCCATGCCCATTTTATTGTTTTATTTTTGCTTATATATTGGTGGTTGTAACTTTTTCGACTACTTTATTTAACAGATCACTGTTGAAATACTCGAAGAGGCGAATTTAGTTGTTACCAATGAAGGTATTAATGCCCTCTATCGGCCAGTGCTTGTATCGTGTTTTGAGCTTCTCAAAATGCAGAATCTTGTTAGAATGCAGATTATCATGATACCTGCGTTGAGCTTTCGGTCCAGTTTAGCATTGAAAACAAGGTGGATCGTGAGAAATCAGAAGTTGAGGATTTGGCTGTGATTGGATTCGACGCCACGCAAAGAGCAAATTCCACGCTTGAGGATTTTGTAAGTAATTTGCCATCTTCTTATTCATTAACTTTCCGAAATTGTTTCAGTATCAAATTAAACTTTACTTGAATATAATGTCATTCTAACATTTTTTGTTTTTGTCAAATAACAGTGCAGGTCATATTTTATGTTCCATGGTATGGACGCAAATAAGCCGCAATCTATATTTAAGTTTCTCCCTGTTCTTTCTTTTACAGAGAGCTACATATATCAGGTGATTCTTATATACTATTGCCCGGATTATTTGTTTTTCGGCCTTTTTCTGTATCTTGAACAAAATTATAATTTATAACTACTCTTTCACCTTTGCTCCTACAGCTAGATACGTTAAATGAAAATGATTTGCATCCTTCTCCCGAAGATTATGTTTCTCAAACAAGCAGATCTGATTGTCTAATTTGCACACCTAATGAAGTAAGTTTAGCCGATTTCATCGATCATATACTATTTTTTAATGCTAATTCTATGTGTCATTATTTTTTATCAATATTATCTAATGCAGATTAAGGACCAAAATGTGGTTAATTATCTCCACGATACTTCCGTCTTTGATCCATTTGGTCCTCTGCTAAGTCTTCTTCGTAGTCAAGGAATACTTACTGATAGGTGGGGATTTTTTAGCTCTTACCGCTAATTCATCATATGAACCATATAGACACTACAAAATAATTTTTTTCTTGTTTCTATTTAGGATAAGAACTGAGCTCGAATCAGGTATTGAATACTGGGCCCTTGAAAAGAAGCTTTGCCGAGCATTAACAAGCAAAACAAAGGTTGTTTAGTAACCCTCTATTCTTTATGCTGTAGTTGGTTCTGTTTAAGACCTGTAAAACAGAATCGACAGCTTTATTCTGACGGTATTAACTAAGATCTGTCCCTAAATTGTGCATTCTTTTTCACTGTAACTTCACGGTATAGAAATTCGTTTTTTTTTTCTTTTAGAGTTATTGTGTTTTACTCTTATTCTTGATTGGTCTGTTTGTATATAAAAAGGTTCATGCTAAAGAATTAACACTTGAAATTTATTATTCAGATTTCAATTGAGGATGCCATGAGAGCAATCCATCTAAAATCCTTCGATTATCGAGTGCTGAATCTTCTGTTGTATCAGTTGACAGGGCAACAGGTAAATGCTTCTTACTCGGCTTGAATTTGTTATAGAAGTTTCCAAGATTTTTCGTAATTTCCAATTCTTGCATCCAAAAATTATGCAGCGATCCCATCAAATTTCGTTCTTTAGTACAACTGAAGTATAATTATATATTTATGCATTCCGTTGGTATTACTCTCTTGAATGGTAGCAATATATTCTGTTATAGCTTTCCTTTTCCAGAGTGACACTGTGTGAATAATAGATAACGGAAGCATGGATTCTTTTTAAATAAACAGTTAGTAGCGCAATTAGTTGTTTTTTATTCTGATGTTAGATAAGAAACTATTATGTCCACTTAATCCGTTTTTGAAATTTAACTGCATAACTTTTCTATATTTTTTGTAGACAAATGAGCTGCATATGGAGTTCTTATCAGTCTCAGAATTCCTAGTGGAGGTATCTGATGACCTGTAAGTGCTTTTTTGTCTACATGTTGTGCTCACATCGAGTTATATGATTCGACAGTTTCTACAGTAGATAATACTGCACGACTGACAAAATAAAGGCCTCTTTGGATGTCTTACTAATTCTTTTTGCCTTGTCCTTTGATGTAGTTGCGTTTTACAATTGAAAATAAAATTGTATAAATTAATTTCTAAGTTTTAGTTTTCTGTCCGGTTACTTGTACCTTTTTGAGTAATAATTCTTGGAGTTTCCACTGTGTTCTAGAATTTATGATTTTATTTATTTCTTTCCCTTTATGGTTTTTCGTGGTGTATGAAAAAGTTTGAATATCCTGCAGGTATGATTATGAGGTGGGTGTCTATCTATAAGATTGTCAATCATGGAGTATCTATCTAACTTGAATCAGTGATGCAATATGCGTTCATCTGTCTTCTAGGAAGATGTGATAAATAACAATTTCAACGTACTTCGAATGTTTGTCGCCGTATACGGAGCTTCAACGGCACCGAAAATGTTGGTGAGTTAGAATTTGGTGATTCAATCAAAGCTGATGCTGTCAATTTTAATGCACAGTAAATTTTCATAAAGTTCCTTAGAAATTTATACAAGCTTTCGACTGCGTTCCCCCCATTTTCTGAAACAATCAAGTCAGCTCCTCCACACGGTTTTCCTACTTGTAGTTGTTGCTTAAAACTCCACAAATCTAAATATTTAAGCAAAATTTACCTTCTATTTTCTGTACCTTATAAAATTGCAATTTTTGTTGGCAAACATCTGTAGCTAAGCTGAATCGAAGTTCAAAAGGCCAAAAGCAAGAGCTCCAACTTCGTGATAAACAAAAGAGCGAAATGTTTCTAGTTTATATTTTTCTATGAGCTTACATTGTCAACACTGTCCAGTAGTACATTTAAACTGTTTTTTGCGCAGCTTAAAACCTTTAATAATCGACTAACTTTTCCAGGCAAAGTGCATTGGCGAGGCGGAAGAGAAGTATGAGAGCTTATCAAAGACATTGGATCCCGACCTATCTTCGAATTACTGGAGAAGATGTGAAGAAGCCACAAAGGAAGGTATATGTATTAAGTGTTCCAATTGTGTATTAAAGTTAACGATAACCTCAATACACATTAATCTTTACTTTTAACGTTGTTCTTTCGTTTAGGAGGACTAAATTCAGGGCATGCCTACGGAACATGGACTATTCCGTATGCGATTGCTGATGAGGATTCGTTTCGAGCTCAGAGAGTAGATAAGAAGAGCCATGGTCTTTGAGTACTACCATACAAATTGAGAACATGGTAAGTTTTTTCTCTTGGGGGCAAATCCCATGCACAAGGCATTTCATTGTATGCTATTTTGCATTAGATCCTCTATTTGGATGTCGGAATAACTTATTTGATATGAAAATTTTCTTGCGTAATCGGAATGTATGAGTTTGATTTTTGTTCCTCGAAAATTCTCAGTTTCCTTGATTTGGTAGGATCACATATTTCACCTAAGATGCGATTTTTTTTTACTTTGAAAAATATATTCCATCAGATAAATGTTGTTCTTCTGCTGCAGCTGGAAGAAGAAGCAGGTTCAGTTTTGCATTTGATCCTGTATTTATCTGGACACTAAAGTTTGGCACCATATTTGAACTGTATGTTTGGTACAAGGATTTAATTGTCGTGGCACGGGATCATGCCGAAAATTTACCTGCACGGTGCGTGCCAGACTGTGCCGATGAGTGTCGGTCACAAAATATACATGTGTGCCGACACATAAAGACATGAAATATTTTTTTCGTCAGCAACAATATTTTTTAATTACTTATTATATATTTTTATTAAATATTTTGAATTTTATTGAGAAAATTATTTAGTAATTTAATGTAAAAAATTGAAAGTTGTATGGTGTTGGTATTTTATTGGAGAGCAGGTGCTGATTGTATTTTATTTTACTTTTTCTTCTGATCTTAGAGAGACGTGCCCACATGAAATTTTCAAGCTCAGGATGCTCAATAATGTTTTTTTAGAATAAGATATATTATCCGGATAAAATATGTTATTCCCGCTAATTATAAGATTTTTTAGGAGGTTCTCAATTTGCTGTAGAAAATTCAAAGCATTTCCTACATTTTCCAACATAAAAAGTTAAAATGTAAAAAAAAAATTATAAATATTGATTTTGCTCAGCATTTCTAAATTTTTTATTTTGTCGTCTTATAATTTAAAGTTTTATAATTTAAAGTTGCAGCGGTTAATCCGGCATTGGTATGATTGAATATATATATATATATATATATAAAAATCTTTGTTTTTTAAAAAATTTTATTTTTAAAAATAATCGTATAAAAATTAAATTTATAAAAATAATTCTTGTATAGCCCTCCCCGTGCATGACAAATATAGAGCTATTTTTATAAATCTAATTTTTATAGAACTTATTTTAAAAATAAAAACTTTTAGGAGCAAAAAAAAACCCTTTATCAGTTAACTTTATATATTCCATCATTTCTAAAGATAAAATGGACATACCAATAATTATTCAATTTTACTATACAATATATGTAAGAAAAAATAACGAAATAGTAAAGTTGCGGGGGTTACATGCAATATTTTTAAAAAGCAATACTTAAAATAAGCAAAAAGCAATATTATCCATACACTCCATCTATTTCGAGTTGAGATTTTTTTATTAGCAAAATTTTTTATATTTTAAAATAAATAGAGTGTAAGTTGTACATTCCTTTTGGAATGTATCATTAGTTTTTTTTATTTTTAAATTCCGAGGGAGTTAATTTGCGATTTTCAAAAGATATTAGAGTAAAGTGAAAAAAAAACTATTTATATATTTTAAATGGGGTGTATATTTTACATTCCATCCAATTTAGAATGGAATGAATTTTAATAGTGATTTTAATGTGTTCAGTGGAGAAGTTTCCATTCTTAGATGGATATGATATACATTATATACTCCAAATATGGTGTATGATGTACATCTTATCTATTCAAGGATTGATATTTTTTTACTAGTCATATTGATGTGACTAATAAAATTCATCTTATCTTAAGATGGATGAGATGTAAAATATATTGGTTATTTATTTATGGATTAAAAATAGGTTCAATCTTTTATCCCGTGACAATTGGTTCAGAAAACTAGTAAGTTGGATAAGCTCAATAAGTTGAGTGGAGCTGCAGTACATAATAGATCTAACGGCAAGAGGCTGAACAATAGACCTAACGTCCAAATGGATTGAATCCGATCAACCCTTGGGCGCTATGTCTTTACGTTTTAAGTGAATTATTTGTATATTTCTAATAACTCGAGTTTTTGAAATTAATAATTAGAGTCAATAATTCAACAAAATATACATCGCATTTGAAATATATATATATATATATATATATATATATATATATATATATAGAGAGAGAGAGAGAGAGAGAATAGAGTTTATATATTTTTTAAAGCACGAGTCCATTCATATTTATAAATATTTTTACTATTGGATATGTATTGAGATTTATGCTTTTATAAAATCAGCTATTGGATATATATTGAGATAAAGTAAAAAGTACAAATTTCAATACATATCCAATAATAAAAAATTATGAACGAACTTATACTTTTAAAAGCATATAACCTCCACTCATATATATATATATATATATATATATATATATATATATATATATATATATATATATATAGAGAGAGAGAGAGAGAGAGAGAGTTCGGCTACTATACTATCGATAGTCTATAGTGCTATCAAATTTTTTACTCTTAAATTAATTATTTTAATTATTTTTATTCGTTAAATTTTATTCTAAATATTTAGTGCTATCAAATTTTTTACTCTTAAATTAATTATTTTAATTATTTTAATCCGTTAGATTTTATTATTTTTTTAACTATTTATTAAACTCAAGTGGCTCACTATTATCTCAACTATATATTTTTTAATTTAAGAATAAAAAATTTAATACAACGGATAACTTGATATTATTAATAGTATTTGTCAAATTATATATATATATATATATATATATATATGAGCAATGCTACATGTTCACTCCGAAGGGGTGTAAATCATACATGTCCACCATTTTAATGGTGGCGATATTTTTTACGGGTCACATCAAGTGATCCATCATCACACCCCCATCCTTAGATGGGTGAAAGTGTGAGATATATACCCCTTACGGGTGTACACATAGCATTTTCCTATATATATATATATATTTTTTATTTTAAGAGAGAGAAAAAGATTTTTAAAGCAAAATGTTCGCTCGCCGCTTCGCATACCGTGCCTGGCTGCCTTATCCCCGGGCCGGCCAGCCGTCAGCTATAATAACACTACATCTCTCTCTCTCTCTCGTTAACCGCGGCACACTTCTTCCTCCGTCACAGCAGTAATAATAAGAAGCAGATAGATTAGATGAAGGGTGGTTGGAGGGGGATTCTGGGATTCGATTTCGGCATCGTGCAGGCGCCGCTCGGGCCCGACATCTCCGGTCCCGACCTCGTCGCCGCCGTCGCAAACGCCGGCGCCATCGCCTTCCTCCGTGCCCCCGACTGGGTATGTACGATTACATCGCCAATTTCCGCCTCCAACTTCCAAAT
The DNA here is from genome assembly GCA_029204045.2 of Tillandsia leiboldiana. NCBI lineage: Eukaryota > Viridiplantae > Streptophyta > Magnoliopsida > Poales > Bromeliaceae > Tillandsia > Tillandsia leiboldiana. The sequence goes on from CM055070.1 coordinate 44,479,864, forward strand.
TTTGCAATCTAAGCCTACAGCCCAACTTAGTCGACTAAACATTGACGCGTTGTTACTATGAAAGTGATTTTGTATCAGCGATCCGTTAATGTTTAGTTCAAACTGTGCAATTTATCCTTTCAGAGCCCAATAAGTTGAGTTGGGCTGCGATCCATAATAGACGTAATGTCTAGGTGGATTGAGTCCAGTCGAGATTCGTGGACGTTGTATTTGTACGCTTTAAGTGAATTGGGTGCGTATTTCTAACCGTTCGAAGTTTTGAGATTAATGGTTGCGTATTTCATTGTTTGAATCCTGCATATCGCTAAAAATCGGATAGAATCATCTTTTTGAGTAAGTTAACGGTGGCATAGAGACTGTTAGATGTGACTCAAAATCAGAATCGCTTCGATATTATGACTCAGGTTCGCCGACGGCTTCGCGGTGCGACGAAAAATTTTGTGGATGTCTGTGGTGGAAGCGAATGGCTCAGGCCGCTAGGGTACGGATCCGATCCGCTAAGGAAAAATCCTAATTTCTCTTTTTGTTTGCCCTAGAGTTAGATCGAGCGATTGTACAACGAAGAACTCTTGTATTCCCTCTTTTCTACATAGTGAAATCTCTCCTCTTTCGCCCGTAATTTTTTCCCTGTAAAGGATTTTCACGTAAATATGTGTATTAATTCTCTGTCGTGCAATTTTGGTTTTACTTTTCTGTCGTGATCGCCAATTGATTTTGTTTAGTTTGTGCGCTCGTTGCTAACAGAGACCATTTGGACAAAATTGAGCCAAGTTATGATGCTGTACAAAATTAGGGCAATATCAGCTGGCACTGCAATAGGGAAGTGAAATTCTGGCAGGCAAATTGCAGTAAGTGAAAGCGCGAATTCTCTTATTTGTTGCTGATTCAGTTGTCATTTTGTATTCGCCAGGAATCGCCGGACTACTTGAGAGAGCTAATTCGGAGGACACGGACCTTGACGAGCAAACCGTTTGGGGTTGCAGTGGTGTTAGCATTCCCGCATGACGAAAACCTGAGGGTTATTTTGGAGGAAAAAGTTGCTTTACTGCAAGTTTACTGGGGTGAATACCCTAAAGAACTTGTAGATGAAGCTCATCACGCGGGGGTCAAGGTCTTACACCAAGTGAGTTCGTGCGCTAATCAATTATATGACTTATTCGTTCAGTAATTTGTTTGGATTTAGCGACAACTTAACCATCAGTGGCAACTATTTTATTCAGTTTTATGAGGTTTCTTCTGCAGGTTGGCTCCTTCGAAGATGCTGAAAAAGCGAAGATAGCCGGTGTTGACGGAATTATTGTTCAAGGTCGTGAAGCCGGGGGGCATGTCATTGGCCAGGTAGAGTTTTATATCTTGCATTGCCATTGGCACGGGGACGTATCGTGCCAATATCTTGTCACTACAACAAAACTATACTATAACGACACTTTTAAGTGTTGCTAAATACTAAAAAAAATGCAGCTAGAAAAAATACCGACACTTGTCATTAGTGTCGCTATATGTGCCGTCGCTAGGATGTATAGCAACACATTACTATAATGTGTTCCAAAAATGTGTCCCTATAACCTAATTTTGGATATAGATGGACTATAAATGGGACACTTATAAAAAAGTGTCACAAACATGTGTCCCTATAACCTAATTTTGTTGTAGTGTGTGGGCATTGTGGGTGCAGCTCGTCCCGATGGACACTTAAGTTAAATCTTTTGCCGGTATATGGTTTGCTGAATAACTGATGCAAATTTCGTTGTGGTCCGTGGTTGAATCAGTCCTACTGCAACTAATGGGTTGGCCTGGGGCTGATAATGCTCCTTTGGAGAAATAAGGAAGCGAGAATATCCTACCTTCTGCTGCTCTTTACTATTGCTCTTAATCTTGATTCTTTACTCATTGAGTGCAGGAGGGACTTATGTCATTGTTGCCGAGAGTGGTAGATTTAGTTTCAGATTGCAACATTCCAGTTATTGCTGCCGGTGGAATTGTTGATGGTCGTGGGTATGTCGCTGCATTGGCCCTTGGGGCCCATGGCGTCTGCCTCGGAACTAGGTATGCCGCATCTCTTTCTATATTCACATAACTTGCATGCCCTCATGCAGATAATTTCAAGGGCCTCTTTGGCCCAGATAGGGCTTCTTCCAAGAAGTGCACTACTAGCTTTTTTCTACTGTTCCCCTGCAGCGGTAGCAGAAGCAGAAACTTCAATTTGGATTTCTTGCTTTGCGGCTTACTTGCTCATTTCAATTTCGTGACACAGCAAATCCGTAGATTTTGCTTTTCAAAGTAGAGAAGCTAGGCCGAACAAGGACTACTTTTCTGTAGAAATTTCAGGGCCAACAGTCGAGTCATTTTCTGATTATCTCAGCAATGTGAGCTATCTTTGATTCTCAGGTTCCTTGCTACTGTGGAAAGCTTCGCGCACCCTCTATACAAGCAAAAGCTAGTTGAAATGGATAAGACTGAGTACACGAATATATATGGCCGTTCTAGATGGCCTGGCGCACCACAGCGTGCCCTGCGAACACCGTTCTACAGTAAATGGAGGCATCTACCTGAACACGAGAGTGAGGAGAATCAGCCTGTAATAGGCCACTCGTCGATACATGGTGTGGTAAGTTCCAACCTTTTTCCCGGGAGCCTATTTTAAAGTGTAGCAATTTGAATTGAAGAAGAGTTGATTTTATCTATCTAACTTGAATAAAAGTTGATTTTATTATTCGAAGTTACCCGCCATTTGCCTCTTTTCATCCTTTTCAGAGTCCTTTACTTGTTCTTTAGATTTTCCGTTGCAATATATTGTGCTGAACTCTCTTCTCTTCTCAATTTATCTTAAGAATTGAATTACATGTATTCACTTTAGAATGTTGGATTCTGCTATTTAGTTGCTACGCTGTAGATTTAAATGACCTTGTTGCTTGATAAAGTGGTCCACGTGTGACATAATGAGTACCTATTCTCGGTTGTTTGTTGTCCCACCTCTTGAAAAGAGAGGGACGAATTGATGGATGCATATCAGCTTATGTGCCTTGTGGTTGCTTTAATAGATTCCTCTCGACATGCTAAAAATTTTGTTGGACCACGCATTCCGATTCTCCTTACAATTCCATATCAAAATCCACTGTGTAGAAATTCATCACAATGCTATGTTCAAGTGTAGTGATATCAAATTTTTGCAGTAAAATTGTTGCATTATTTGCCTCCTTGGATTTCAACTACGCGAGAATCAGAGTTAATTTGAAAAGAGAAGAAAAAATAAAGCTGAACTTGGTACACTTTTCAGAAAAAGGAGATTCGCCGCTTTGCTGGTGCTGTTCCAAATGCGACAGCAACAGGTGACATTGATAGCATGGTTATGTATGCTGGTCAAGGCGTCGGGCTTGTTAAGGATATCCTACCTGCTGGTGAAGTTGTTAAGCGGATTGTTGAGGAAGCGCAACAAATCATCCAGAAGCGCTTTCTGGACTTCGAACAAGCCTGACATTTCTCTGGTAACTGTTATCTGAATTCGCTGCATTTATCATAATGTTTCCTGTTTGTCAATTTAGAAAACAACAAATCATGCTATATAGAACAAACAAATCAGGAACTGTACACTATATTTGTCTATGAAGCATTCGATCCGACTTAAAACTCAGAATGGGGAAACCAAATTGCCTCCGAATTGCGAAACGAACATAATGACACATGATGAACTTGATTGCTCTTGTTTCACCTTATTCATTATTGATGATGTGATTATACAGATATAAGTGATGCTTCTGCATCTCTGGACCACCTATTCCATAGCTGTGGCCCTTTTAGTGAAAAAAAAGCCTATGATTCAGAGCCACTCATTAAAGCTTGTCATTGCTGTATCCTCTCAGGTGTTCTTCTGTCCCCTGTAACTTTTTGTTTGGTCATTGGCTTGCTATGTAGTATGAACTAAGCATGATCTTCAATCTTAAAAAGGAAAATTCTTGGAGTGCTATTGTCAAAAGTACATGGATAAGTTGGTTTGCGTCGTGTTTGGTTTTGATGTTATGGTTTCAGTGCAGCTGATGAGTTGAGCTAGAATGCTATTGATAACACATGCCGTCAACTTTCTGACTATTGGATTTATAATAATACCACTATCAAATAGTAAATTATAATCATTCTGTTGGAATTAGAAGGGAACGGAAACTTACAAACTGGATAGCTAATGTATTCGGGAATCGGAATTGGATCAGCTAGCTTGTTTTACCAACCTTCTTGGATCGTCCTTATCTTGATGATTCTTGATCTTCTGATCGTCCTTATTTTGATGATTCTTGATCATCCACGTATCTTCTGATTGTAGATCGGATACGCAAATCGAATCGGAGGGCTACCATAATGTTCACACTCCAAAACCCCGGGAACCCAGAGAGAACGTAGAGAGAGAATGAGGATCTCTATTTCTTCTTGTGTATCGTGGGAACCCAGAGAGAACGTAGAGAGAGAATGAGGATCTCTATTTCTTCTTGTGTATCGTAGGTTTTGAAGGAGTTCTATTTATAGACTATTATGACCCTTTAGGATATCCTTTTGCTCACGTAGAAATAAACAGAATATGGTTAGGATATAGGTTAAGATATGTTTCTTAACCTATAAGAAACATATCCTTATCTTTAACCCATAAGGATAAATCCTATCATTATCCTTAACATATAAGGATAAAATCCGATCTTATCCTTAACACAAAAGGATGAATCATAATCTACATCTCATATGGATTGAGTCAAAATAGAACCGGCCAATGTGGACACACCACGTGACAACACATTCAATAATAAAAAAAGGCCACCTTGTAAATAAGTATATTATCGTGAAAAATATCTTTATTTTCACAGGTGTACTGCACACACTCATCCATCTCTTTTATTCTCAACCACTATAGAAGTTTTAAGTTTGACGCCAACATGAATTAAATAAAAGTGAGATTCAGGATCTTCGACTTTGATACTACCTGCTATCAGATAGAGATGTGTTTGTATTTTATGCGCAACAGCTACCGAGTCTAAGTCATTAGCGCTGAAAATTAAGATGGCCTAATTAATCATCCATTTTTTTTAAAAAAGATTTGTACATTGTGCCCATAAATGATTGATTAGAATTTTCTTTTTCATTGAAAAGATTTTTTTTTTCTTTTTTATGAAAGTACGGTAACAAAGTAATCAAACAAAAAAAAAAGTACTGCAGCAAATTTTTGTATATTTGTGTATTATTTATGTGTTGATATTTTAGGGGGCAAATAATTTTAGTAAGTTTATATATGTATTATAAAAGAGTGTAATATAAATTTATTAACATATCAATACTCTATTTTTAGAAGCACGTTGTCCTTGTCTATCAAATCGTTTGATCGATTTTGTTGATTTGATTTTTATATTAAAAATATTTAAAAATTAAATTTGATTATTTTTTAGTATTATTAATTAAAGAGTTTAAAATTAATAATTTTATTAGTCTTAAGTAAGTATTTTGTAATAATTTAACGATGTAAAAATATTTAAATTACGTCAAATTTTAATAAAAATTTTTTATATAATATAAAATAAATTTAATATTTTTTATTTAAAATATTATTTTTATGAAATTTTTATTTTTTACTATTAATTTTAAACTACTTTGATAACTAGATAAATAATATCAATAAATTATAAAATTTATTTTTTAAATATCTTTAAGACTTTAATACACTAGATTAAGTTTTGCGGAATCGATCATCGTAACGACTCAACATGTTAGGTCCAAATACCGGGCTCAAAATACTTAAACCTAATTATTATTAATAGGATCAAGTATAATGATTCGATCCGCTAATAATAATAATTCAGTTGGATTCAAATTATTGATCTAAAATAAAATATTTAAGTTTAATTATTATTATTAATTAATATATTTGATCTTTTATAATTTTTATCTAATATAAAATTATTAAAAATATTGCAAATTAGAAAGATATAATAACAAAATCACTTTAATATAATAAAAAAATTACCGTACTTATATAAAAAAAAAATCTTTCCTTCCCCCTTTTTAACCGTCCGATCTCCAACCAACGGCTCTGATCTCTTGCATCTTACATAAGAAAATGGAAAATGCTAAAAAAAAAGGGTTAATTGAAACCATAGGTCCCCAACCTTTATAAGAATATTTTTTTGGTTTATTTTGGTCCCGGTACGTTTTATTCACAATCAGATATCCAATCTTTAGAATCAATCACACAATGGTCCCTAATCTTTATACATTTCTTTATTCTATTCCCTAACATTTTCTTTCAATAATTTTAAAAATATCGATATTGAAATAGATTGAGAGTTAATGAATCCGTATGGCATATACCGACAAAATTAACGAGAATTTAAATAACTAGCTCGAATTAAAATTAAATATCTATAAAAAAATCTTTGTATGATATTCATTTTTTATTTTAAAAGAATGAGTTCAATCTTAACTGCCGTTATTTATTTATTTATTTTTTTGCATAGATTTGGTTTTTTTTTTTTTTTCTATTGTTTCAATTAATACATTCATCTATTTTTAATTATAACTATCATAAATTTTCTTAATTCTAATACAAATTTTTTGTTGGAAAATGCTACTTGTACACCCGCAAGGGGTGTACATCTCACACCCCCACCCATCTAAGGGTGGGGGTGTGATGAGGGTAAAAAATATCGCCACCATTAAAGGAGTGGAGATGTAGGATGTACACCCCTTCGGGGTGTACATGTAGCAATCCTCTTTTTTGTTTTCTAGACAATCACCCTCTATTATTTCGCTAGATGAAGCGGATTATCAAGAAGGTCCAAATTCAGCACCTTTTGTGAGAGACGATGAAGAAATTTACAATTGCTACCATCAATGTTTTCAAAACTTCTAATGAATGCCAAGATTTATGGATAATTTACAAAATTATAGTGGGCTTAGTGCCTATTTTTAATATAGGCTTAGTGAGAGAGTTCATGCAGCCTATAAATAAGGGGTGGGCTAAGGACAAAAAATTATTTCAATTAATGTGTCCACCCACCTTCAATTATAATAACAAAAAAATTTGAATTCTAATTGAACGTCAATCTCTCTCTCTCACCTTTTTCTACATATCGTCGAAGGGTCGTCGTTGCTGCCGCCATCGCCCGAGAAGGAGTCGTTGAGCCCATCCCCACTGCTATCGCTGAGGGACCACTGCCATGTGGTGCGAATGCGGTGCATGAGGGCGCGGGGTGTGCAGCGGTAAGAATTTAATCGCGTACCAATAGTGAAAGAGTTGGACGACGCAAAATAGTTGGAGTAAGGATAGTAGTGGTGAAAGATGATGATCTTGGAGATAGTGACGGTGATGACGGCACCATCAATCGAGTCGATAGCAGGGATAAGGAGACTTAGAAGTTTTCAGATATAACTGTTGTATACGTGCTACAAAATTTTCTTCTACTATTAATACATAGTCCTTGAGCTAGGCTGGAATACTATTAATAGTACCAAGTCATTATTTCTCTCAAAAAAAAAGTACCAAGTCATTAGTGTTATTAAGTTTTTAACCCTTAAATTAAAAAATGTGTGGTTGAGATGATAATGGGCTCCTTGGGTTTAATAGGTGGTTGGGGAAATAGTAAAATTTAACGGATAAAAATGATCAAAGGGGTTGTTCTATTCTAAAGGTAGAAAACTTGATAGCATCAATAACTTGGTACTATTAATAGTATAGTAACCGAACTCTCTCTCTCTCTATATATATATATATATAAAATTAATTTATAAATTTTTATTATAATTTTTATCCCCGCGCAGATTCTACACTAGTAAAAAATTAAGACCTAAAGAGTGAAAAAAAAAAAAAATGTTGGGAACCAAAGTGAAAAAAGGATAAGCCATGCTACTCATACAACTCGAAAAGGATGTATAATGTACATCCCACCAATTCAAAAGTGGGATGTATTTTATTGATCATTTTGAAATGACCAGTAAAATTTATCCCATTTTATAATAAATAAAATATAAAATATACACACATTTTAAAATATAGATCTAGCATTTTTCCATTGCGAAAGGCATAATGGACTCTTTATCTTTCTTTTATTTTTAAACTGGGTCAACTAATAATTAATATAATAACTAATATTATTATAAAATTTGATAAATTTTTAATGTAAATAAATATAAAATTAAAATAATAATAATAATAAAATAAAGTTGAGGAGTCGATATCAATAAGTCGTGTAGGTGAGGGTGTTTCCGTACATTTTCCCCTCCCTCGCCCTTTTCCTCTCCGTCCATCACCTCTACTATTACGGCGCCTCTTCCTCTCTCTCTCTCTCTCTCTTATTAATCCAACGAGGTGTTGTAGAGAGAGAAAAAAACCCTAAAAAAAAAAAGAAATTTAAAAAAATAATCGTGAAAAAAAAAAAACAAAACAAAAACAAAAAGCGTCGTCGCGTCGCTCGCTCGGCCATGGCGATGAGCGAAGAGAGCTCGCGAGGACGCTAACATGCGCAGGGCTCCTCCTTCCCCTTCCCCTTCCCCTTCCCCTTCCCCTTCCCCCTCGACCTAGGGTTTCGATCTCCTCTCTAAGGGCGAGATCATGGCGGCGAGGGCTTGGAGCGCGGCCTCGCTCCTCCTCCTCCTCGGCGCCTCCGCTGCCGCCGCATCGGCTGCGGCGCCGGCGGCGGAGCCGGTGTGCGCTAGGGCGTCGGCCGTGGACGCGATCTTGGGGCGATCGGAGTCGTGTTCGGCCCCGGATTCGACGGGGATCGGGGTAGCGGAGGTGAGTAGATTCTGATTCTAGGTTTATTATTAGATGCTCTTGGATGGGGACATTTCATCTGCTCTATGTAGATAGGTGATTGAATTGTAGATGTGATATAATTATTTTGACGAATCTCCTGGAATTCATAAGTTTTAGGGTTTTTTTTTTTTTTTTTTTTTTTTTTTTTTTTTTTTTTTTTTTTTGGTGTTCTTTAGATTGTAGAAAGATCTTTGAGAATAAGGTACCTTCATCTAAAGGTTTCTATAAAACTAGAGTTAAATGAGGAGAACATCTATTGAAACTGTACAGGGAAAAAGAAGAAAAAAAAAAAAAGGTGTAAAACTGTATAGCTGGTGTGTTCCAGGCTTAGAAATGGATTTATTGCGATCGGATGGTTAGTTGACGCAAATTTTAGGCATGGAGATTGTAAATGGAATTTCTGCTTTGAAATATATGTTCTTGTTCTTTTACAGATTTGATGAATGAGGTGAATCCTCCTTATCTTTTGAATCTTCCAAAATTTCTATCTTTAGCCATAGCAAATGAGCTCGGAATCGGTTGTGGATTGATGAGATTTATCAATCATCAGTAGGAAGATACCAATGTGCTAACTCGGTTTACGTTGTGTAATTGTGTAATTGTGTTATATTAGGTCGTAATTTATCCTCGTGGAAAAGTATTGTCCACTCCTTCCCATCAACTGCTTCTGGTTCTGAACATATATTATGGGTTTGTCGAATTCACTTTGGTGTTTTCCTGCAAAAATGCTGTATTGGTAGAGCTGTTTCGTAAAATGTTCGACAGCGTATTGTCGTAGTTAGGAGTTTAAGGCTTAGATGCTCATTTCATTTCGCTAACATGACCTGTTTTAGCAACTGCGTGTATTCCTTAAACTTGAGAACTCGAGAATATCTCTAGTTCTTAGTTTGCTGTTTGTAAATTAAGTTGGCCTCAGACTGTTGACTTGAATTTGTGGTAAAATGCGACTTTTTTTCTTGGAATAATTTGATGCATTTGTTTTTTTGTTCTTTGTTTTTTTAAGGGGGATGAGGCTTCGTTACAAAAAGCTTTGAACATAGTGCATCAGAACAGGGAGGAATACGTTGCCATACTCTTTTATGCTACATGGTGTCCTTTCTCTAAGATTTGCAGACCAAACTTCCACACATTGTCTTCCATGTTTCCAACTATACGACATTTTGCGTTTGAAGAATCCGTCATCCGGCGAAGGTGTGTGCTTGGTGAGCATAAACTCATGGACCGATATTTATTAAATACCTAATAACTAGAAATGGTTATGTTGCAGCATACTCTCAAGATATGGAGTTCATGGTTTTCCAACCCTGTTTCTTTTAAACTCTACAATGCGAGTGCGGTATCATGGACCACGAAACACCGATTCCCTGGCTGCTTTCTACACTGATGTTACAGGTAAGTAGAATTTTTCTGTGGATTATTTCTTGCTTTAAGATAGTAGTACCATACAACTTTGGAAATCGGTATAACTTAACAGTGCATTTTAATTATCCTCCTAAAAATTAAAATGCAGCCTCAATTTTGAAAGGCTTAGTTTGAGGAAAACCCTTGTAAATATTCTAATTTTTGCTCATCTTTTGTTTTCTATTCAACATATATATATAGGTGTTTATATCCTTCTAGTGTTGTTGTGGTATCTTACATTGGTACATTTGAAATTCTTGAAGGGATTAATCCTGCTTCACTAGATGGAATATCACTAAACAAGATGGTAGATTTACCAGATATTACCGAATTCAATGAAGGCACTGAGCAGGAAGCTTGCCCATTCTCATGGGCAAGATCACCGGAAAAATTGCTACAACAAGACACTTATCTGGCTCTGGCCAGCGCCTTTGTGCTCTTGAGACTTCTTTACATTCTCCTCCCGAAACTTAATGCATGTGCTAACCGAGTCTGGAGGAGGCGCATCCGATTCGCGAGCTTGATCAGCTTTTGGGATTGTTTCTGGGCTTGTATCGAACAAGCCAAGCACGGGTTCAACAAAGTGCTTCCATGCAAAAGAAGTAATTTGCAGGAAGGAGCGATGAATGCTAGGGTTTGGGCTTCTAAATCGTTGGCTTCGGTGGCCATTGGGGAGCCGAGTTCCAGTAACTTACATTCTACAAGCTAAAGAAGGTAGGGAAAAAACCCTAGTAAGGCTTTGTTATTTGTATAGATGATGCATCTTCTTAAAGAGAGATCATCTTGTATTTTTGCCTTTTGGTGTGATGGGATTGGTACTATTCTTTGAGCAGTCTCTCTTTAGGAGGCAGATGATTTTATAGTCAATTGTTGTTAGCCTTTCCTGTGGGATTACTTTCGTCTACGGTTATATTCATGGAGTGTGACTTGTCATTTGAGAATGTTAACATTAGGGAGAGCTGATTCAGTGTAGTTGAGTCTCTTTGTTTACAGTTACCGATCATGCCGAGTCAATTGTGTAATACATAAACTCACCGTCGATCGATGATCGACGAACACCACTGCTGTGAGAGTTTGAAGAAGAGTTTATGAAAGATGGGCCAACATCTGATCCAGCTGACATTTGAAGATGGTAATGGTGTTGTTTAGAACCCAGCATGCATTCATTTGTGCTTTTGTCAGCAAGCTAATATGAGAAGAAACTATTATCAGAAACAAATAGTGAAAGAAACCCTAGACACCAGATTGTGTGTTTATGATCTTTTGTGCTAATCAGATAACAAATGCTTGTGATGAGTCAATGATCTATTGCATCATATGAAGGGTGAAAGAACAAATAGTATTGCATCTGAGTAGTAGCATAATAGCATCCCAAACAATAATCTCAGAGAACAACTTGATGGCGCCGCTAAAACTTGTCTAAAATATTCCGAACATACATTTTCGGAGATATGTACAAGAGTAAGATGATTCAGTTGACATCATCAGAATGCTAAACTGTCGTCAGAAATAAGCGCGATGCAAAATCAAATGTTGCCTTAACAACACCTTTTTGCGGCTTAATTCTATTGTATTTTCATTAACCGCTCAGTTAAACTGTCGCAAAAGAAGACATTAAAGTAGCTATACACATTAAACATTCAGTCTCAGATGATAATCCCTCGCACTTGGAGGAACAGTTAGGTGAAATGGTCGACTTTCCAACTAATGTCAATCCGCTTCTGCTGTGGTGTCTTTATTCACCACCTGTTACAACGACAATTTTTCAGAAGAAAGATGATGGTTATAGTAGTAAGCAAGCAAACAAAGGGTAGGCAACCAATATAATGGCAACTTCATAGTTTCCGTCACCATCCAAGCATGTTCCTCGTATAAAGGTTATACGATGCACTAAAACATCATAGTCAACAAGTACGGAGAAAGAATCCAGGACGATTTCTCACGAGTTCTCTACTCAATTGCCCAAAATGTTGGTGTTAATGCCGTGCTATTTTAGACCTGATAGAGTCACCTATACAACCTAGACGGTAGGTATTGTGATAAAACTTAACGACCTATTCGGATCAGTGTAATCTTATGGGCATATCTCTTTTCGTTTTGTGAGTAGAACATAAGAGTGCAATTGTAAGCTATTGTACAATTTTAGTATCTTTCTAATTCCAACTTCTCGGTATATAATTATGTTGAAAACTGAATGTTGGAATGGGTCAATTTACCACTAAACTTTCTACAGTAGCAGATAAAAGCGGCGGAATGTCGCAAGTAGAGTTCATACCTGGGAGATGTAATCTTTTAATTTCCCACTGATGGACTCATCCAATGCTCTCTCAGCAAGATCATACATCACGGTATTGCCTTCTGGTCCGGCAACTTTCTCCTTCTGCAAGTGCCTGCACAAAGCAAATTATTACAGCAAAATTCTAAGCAGGCTTTTGCATTGAGTTGAGATTTAGCATGGATTTTACGTGAAACTTTACCTTTGCTGCACAAGCATCTCCAGTGTTTGCTTACTATTGCCAAAGACTGGATGATTCTCGTCGCTCTCGTTTAAGCCCAGCCGTCTCAATTGATGCCATAGGTTCTCTACAATGTTCAGAACACTATAACCACTCTGTTCAAAACTCAATAAATATGGAGGGACCGATCTTCGACATACCTTCAGATATTTTACCGCCCGCGAGATGGACAATGCCGAGGACGACAAAAGCGAAACCGATCACGTGGGAATTCTCTTTATCCTCCACATACTTGCTATAGATATCGCAAGGTAGCTGACTCGTCACAATATACGATTTCGCCTCGACCATGCCTGAAATTAGCTACAAAGTGAAACAGCGGTACACAACAATGACTTCCGACGCAATCTAAGTTCTGTTTTGGCCCGACTGGCGCTTCTGCAAAAGTGCTATTACCGCACCAAATGGATCACGAACCCATCCGTCGCATGACACTTGGATCGATCTAGACTTAATTTTTAGATCAAGATCATCGAGCTGAGGTGTTTGATTACGTAAAACATATATATCACAGCATTAGTGCAAGAACTGATCACCCACATTGCTGGGAAGAGCGAGTCGACCTCGACGGCGTTGGACGAAGCCGCTGGAGCTCTCTCATCTCATACCCGAAAATGCTCGCCAGCTTCTCCTTCGCCTCGCTTATCACGAGCCCAGGAAGGGCGCGTTGGTGGTAGTTCTTGGTCACAATTTGCGCCAATTCTTCCCGCTTTATCGGGCAGCCGGCAGTCTGCTGCGCCTTGAAGAGCACGCAGCGAATTACTTCCGCAACCAGCTTGTCTTTCTCCTAAAACCATATCAATAAATTATCAATAATTTTTTTTTTTTTTTTTTTTAAAAAAAAAAAAACACAAACACTAAGTATTGCATATGGTCATGAAAACACTAACACTAAGTATTGCATGAAAACACTAACACTAACACTAAAAAAAAAAAAAAAAAAAAACACAAACACTAAGTATTGCATATGTTCATGAAAACACTAACACTAAGTATTGCATGAAAACACTAACACTTAAAAAAAAAAAAAAAAAAAAAAAAAAAAAAAAAAAAAAAAAAAAAAAAAAAAAAAAAAAAAAAAAAAAAAACACTAAGTATTGCATATGTTCATGAAAACACTAACACTAAGTATTGCATGAAAACACTAACACTAAAAAAAAAAAAAAAAAAAAACAAAAAAAAACAAACACACACACAAACACTAAGTATTGCATATGTTGATGAAAAATAAAAAATAAAGGAAAAGTTTCAAATTTTAACCTCTAATGAGACATCGATTTGCGAGTGATCGTCGTTGCTACCCATCCTGTAGTAATAAATATATGCAAAAAAAAAAAAAAATGATAATATGGCAAAGAGCTTCGATTATAGTCATGGTTAATGCTTCATAAATTAAATTGGAAATTGAAAAAAAAGAAAAAAAAAACATAGCGAAGAAAAAATTGCAAGCGATTTCGCTGAATCTCAGCCAATAATCATATCAATCAAAGAGGAATTGCAAAAGCAATAAAACCCTAAACCCTAAAAAAGAAATTTTTTAGAGCAATTACCGAACCTAAATCGCAGAGGTTGGGGGAAAACGAGAGAGTCCAAGGGGAGAGAGCGAAGAGCGAAAAGCGAAAAGCGAAAAAGCGAAAAATTTGAGTTGGTTAGGGTTTTGTTTGTTTGGTGGGCCGTGATTAGGGAGACCCGGCCCGTTAACCCGGATTGAAATAATAAATAATAGGCGCAATTTCCTACGTACCCCTACAAATTTTTCTGTTTTCAGATTTACCCCTCTTAGGAGGCTACTATTAAAACTACCCTTCTTACATTCCAACTTCTTTCCAAAATATCCCTGAAGTTAAACTCTATTAATGTACCGTTTGGAACTGCCGTTATCTGTGTGTAATTACTATTCTGCCCTTTCAAATATGCCCTAAACCCTAAAACCCTAAAAACCCTAGAACCCTAGAACCCTAAAAAACCCTAAACCCTAAACCCTAAAACCCTAAACCCTAAAACCCTAAAAAATTCTAAACTCTAAACCCTAAACCCTAAACCCGGGCAAAATAGGTATATCTGATAGTTTTCAACTCCGATTATTATTTAACTCTAGTTTAACCCTAGTTAACTTAACAAAGGAAAACGGTAGGAGTATTTTTAATAACGGTGGAACGTATGAAGGATATATTGGAAAGAAAAAAATAAGAAGGGTAAATCAGATATTTCTTCATATTTCAGGGATACACAGACAATTATCCCTAAATAATATAAAGAGATAACATCTTTTATGTTTCCTATTTATTTATGAATTAAAAAAATATTGTTGTGACAATATATTTAAAAAATTAATAAATTAAATTGGGTGAGTCTAATAAGTTAAATTAAACTGTAGTTCATAATAGACTTAACGGCAAAAGTCCAGTAAAGACCTACGGTTGCATTTGGGATTGATGGTTAGCGCCTATGATCCTACATTATATATCTTTCAATACTTTATAAATATTTTATTGCTCTCTACTTGTTAAGTTATTTTAAATTAAATTCAAGTTAAATTTTTACATAAGTTAAAAAAAATTAAAATATAAATTTTATCCTTAACTTGAGAAGGAATAAAAAAAAATTGACGACCATAGAGGAGCAAATTTGAAAAAGATAAAAAATTTAAAAACTTCATATTTGAAAGAAAAAAATAATAATTTTATATTTTAACTTTAGAAATATATTTGAGAGAACTTAAATCATTAAATGAATATTTTTAATATTAGCATTTTAAGAGGGGTGAATAAAAAAAAAAAAAAGGAATATAAAAGCAATTGCCCCTAATATAAATGTTTATAATTTTATTATTAAAAACTATTAAATTGCAAACAATGGTTTAAAAAATATTTGAATCAAAAAAAAAAAAAAAGGGTCTTAAAAAAGTATCTCCATATAATTTTTACCATCAAATATTTAGATGCATAAATATTTTATTTACTCGCATGGTGGATAAAACGTGTGATCAGATCAGAATATTATATTCGATTCTCAATTTTTTTTTTAAATAAAATAAATCATATGATAAATCAAATATATTATCCTACTAAATCAACCTCCTCATTTTTATTGTAAAAGAAAAAATAAATAATTCTCCTCTATCTAAATAAGTTACATCCAATTAAAGATCCATACTCTGCTTTTTATATATATTTTTGTACTATTCATTTTTAATTTGAAGGACAATTATAATATATATTTTTTTATTTAAGTGGACCTTTTTTTAAAAAGCATATGAACATGTGCGAACAAATCAAAGTTCCAATTTTGTTATTAAATTTGGCTGCGTTTGGTTCGGGTATAAGCAAAAATTGATTATTCCGAGGATAGGTATAAGTTCAGGTACAAGAAAAAATTATAGTAATTTTATATTTGGTTGAGTATAATAGTTGTACCGGAATAAGAAAAATTATATTTGGTAAGTTAAAGAAAAATAAGAATAATAGAAAAAATTAAAATTTATAAAATAAAATAAAAAAATTTAAAATTTTATAAATTTAAATATCTTATAATTTTAAAAAATTTAATTAAAAAAAAATAATAATAAACAACAGGTGAAACAACTGTTCCACCTGTGGGGTGGAACAGCTGTTCTACCCTTATACCGGAATAACCTGATATGAAAAGAACAGCTATTCCCCCCACACTTAAATACTGTTTGGGTATAAAGAAGGAGATAACCCCTTATCCCCCTTATACCGGATGCCAAACGGGTTAAGGTCCAACTAAAACCATGTAGCTTCAGTAGCATTATTCATGTTTTTTAGATTCAATCTTTTTGTTAAATAAAGATGTACAAAGAAAAAAAAAAAACACAAAGACCATTCAATATTTCAAAATTTTAATTTTAATAGTAATCTTTCAATTTTTTTTTTTTTTTATTTAAGTCAATTTTAGGGCTCTTCTGATACACAATTTAAGACTAGATAATCACTTCAAAATAGATGATAATTGAGATAAGTTCTACAAAATGAGAAAGAAAATTGGAGGAAACCAGTAAAAGGGTAGGAGAACAACTCAGGCATTTTCCCATCTCATGAATATGTTGAAGTTTCAAAGAGGAAGATGCAACTATAATGTTGTCCAGTTTTGGAGAACATCTTTTAGCTCAACAACACATAAAAGTGTTTTGTGTTCCCATGACACATTTCTCTATTTTAATAACAGGAGATGCAACTAAGTTACTAATAAAAGTATCTTTGCTGCAAGTAAGTTAAGTCTCTCATGTTCCTCAACATCAGAGCAGATCCTGCAAAAGAAATTGTTCGATTACTTCAGTCGAATCCGAAAATCCGTCTTATACTCTTGTTTTATCACCTTAACACACTAAATCATGCATTTCCCTCAAACATAAAATGGTTTAGATGCAGTAGAGGAACTTCACTTTTCTAAGAAACCAATTTCAATTCTGCTTCTGCAGATGCAATTAGATGAGTTCATCTTACAACAGCCAATCAATTTACAATGCTATTGTTCTTGTCAAATAGGATTATACAGAGGCCAGAGGAGTATAAAACTGAAACAAGTGAAAGAAAAGGCGAACAAAGAACACAAAACTTCACCATGTTCAGCAGCTCAAACCTAACATCAATCGCAAAAACAAGCAAAATTTCACTTGGATGATGAGGTTATGAGATAAATGGCACATAGCAGCAGCAGTGTGCTCGCGACAAAAATGCACGAACAATTACAGGAAAGTTCAAATTGCTTTCGGTAAAGTAAGTGCTATTTAGATCGTTTAGCGTAGAGTAACAAGGTGTAAAAGCAATAGAATAGGAATCTTATCCTTCAACACAAAGTACAAAGAGGAATTATTTATCGCAGCAACTGGAATTAGAGATCATCGATGTTTTGGAGCTAAAGGGAGTTCAATAAGAAGGGTTTAAGTGATCTAGAAAAGCTTAAGCATTAGCATTATATAACTTTTTCTTATGGAATGGAAGAACAATAGTTTACTTGTATTACACATTGAAGATTAGCATTTCATCAGGGAAAATGCAAACTATATATTATAGCATGTGATGTGATGTGAAGCAGCAGTGCTACAAGTCTACAACAAACATCAGAATTCGCAGATCAGTCACCAGCTGAAAAGATGAGAAGTTACCGGAAAATTGGCTTCTAGCGATCCGGCCAATTGCCGTCGCCAATCCCTTCGAATTCGTCCATCAAACCCTCGAAGAAATCGGGATCGAAACCGTCGCCGCCGCTTGGCCCCGCAGTTTTTCTATTGGACTCGGGTTCCTTTTGCTTCCCTGTGGCCTCCTCCGCCGCGATCGCGGGGAAGTGGCCTTCGAACAGGGCAAGGTGACCGAAGAGCTTGTCCTTACGCGAGAAGCTCGTGCCGCAGGAGCACCGCCAGGGGGTCTCGCCGCAGTGCTTGAGGTGGCTCTTGAGATCGGCGAGCACAGAGAAGCTCTTCTTGTTGCAGCGGTTGCATGCGTACATCTTCGGGCAGTGGCTGCGCTTGAAGTGGTTCTTGACGCACACCGCCGATTTGAGGGGACGGAAGCGGCGGTGGGCGCGGTTGCGGTTGCAGCCCGGGAAGGGGCAAGAGAAACGGACAGGTTTCCGGCCAGAAGGTCCGGCGCCGGCGCCGGCGCCGGAGGAGGAGCGGCCGGGGCCGGAGAGGGCCTCGAGGGTCTTGAACCGGTCGCCGTGGGCGCGCATGTGCATCCGGAGGTTGGCGTCGCGCTTGAAACCCTTGCCGCAGATCTCGCAGAAGTGGATGTGCTCCGCGAGGAGCTCCGCCGCGTCGATCTCCACGATCTCGGACTCCTCCGAGTCCCCGCCGCCGCTCAGCTCCAACGCCGCCGTCGGATCTGAGAGAGGAGGCGGATCTGGACCATCCGATGCGATCGGAGGGGCGTTGACGCGCGGATCGGGAGCGGGGAGGGGGTCGAGGTCGAGGGGGTGGGAGGCGGCGAGGAGGGCGGCGCCGTTGAGGATGATCTGGTGCACGGCGGAGGCGATCTCGGAGGAGACGCGGCGGAGCTCGGCGACGGCGATGGGCGAGCGGTGGTCGCCGGGGTCGGCGAGGAAGCGGCGGAGCGACTCCATCCTCTGCCCGAGGGCCGCGAGGTTAAGGAGGGGGACCCGAGGGTCGGAGCTCGCCATGGGAGGGAGAGGAGCGTCGCCTCCGCCTCCACCTCCGCCTCCACCGCCACCGCCACCGCCGCCGCTGGGGGCGGAGGAGGAGGATGAGGGCACGGCAGGGTTAGGGTTTTGGCCGCTGGAGCCGATCATTGCGGGATGGGTTAGGGAACCGGGGATGTCGTGGTCCCAAAAAGTGGTCCGAAGTTCGAACTGAGTAGGTGGATAGAGTTTTGTTTATACAAGTGGGTTACTGGGTTGGAAAGTGGGCCCCCACTAGAAGCTGTTGCTAAATTGACCATTCAAAATTCACCATATTATATTATTATTAAGGGATAATTGCCTGTGTACCCCTGAAATATGAAGAAATATCTGATTTACCCCTCTTATTTTTTTCTTTTCAATATACCCTTCATACGTTCTACCGTTATTAAAAATACCCCTATCGTTTACCCTTCATACGTTCTACCGTTATTAAAAATACCCCTACCGTTTCCCTTTGTTAAGTTAACTAGGGTTAAACTAGAGTTAAATAATAATCGAAGTTGAAAACTATCAGATATACCTATTTTGTTCGGGTTTAGGGTTTAGAATTTTTTAGAGTTTTAGGGTTTAGGGTTTAAGGTTCAGGATTTTTTAGGGTTCTAGGGTTTAGGGTTTTAGGATTTAGAATTTTTTAGGATATATTTGAAAGGGCAAAATAGTAATTACACACAAATAACGGCAGTTTGGAAAGAAGTTGGAACGTAAGAAGGTAGTTTTAATATTAGCCTTCTAAGAAGGGTAAATCTGAAAACAAAAAAATTTTTAGGAATATGTAAAAAATTACCCCTATTATTAATATTATAATTTTCTTTTTTTCTTTTTTAACTCTTTTCTAAAGTAATACATTTTTTTATAATTCAAAATACACTCAATCAAAACACATTCACCGCCATTCTTTAATTCAAAAAAGATGCCCACATAAATACCTCCTTTGTCCATCTTGGTTCACTCTCTCTGTATTCCAAATGCGACCACAAATTAATCCATAAAAACTCTGCACTCACCTTTTCCCTCTTAAATCTACCAGAATTACAAGAAATTCCATAAAAACTTCATCCGATTAGTATATTTGATTCATTCTACACGTGATTACCAGAAACAGAAAAAAAAAAAAAAAAAAAAAAAATAGAAGCATGTAATTCATAACCCAACCTCAGACTAAGTACAGGATACAGCATAGCAAAACAGCTTGTTGTGATCCACAATTTGAGCTACAGTATTTTATATACAAAAGTCTATTTTCTGCAATCTCCACTCTTCAGAATTTGGCTCCAGGTAATCATCCTAAGTTAGCTACACTAAATTATTATACCACCTACATGAGTCCTTGTAGGAGATTTCAGTTGACAGAGTCCGAATCATGCCAAGTTGAAAATTTCTGCGGCATGAACAGGGCTTATCAGTCTTTCTTCTTCCTATCGGTGTACGGATATTTCTGGTAAATGAAAATGCTGGCGATAACAAGAGGCAATGCCGCCAGGCAGTAGAGCGATGGCGGTTTTCCGTCGAAAAAAAACTGCAGTAGCGCAGTCACGAGTAGGGCCGAAACTATGACAAAACCCTGCAGTACCAAAGCAGAGCGGAAACCAATGTCAGATACTAGAGGAGATGAAGCAGAAAAACAGTTGAGATATAAACAAATAAGCCCTCCCAACCTTTCTGACGCCTCCCGCATAAGCTGTGACGAGGCCAACGAGAATACCACCAACAGCATTTGATATGACAGGTATCTGAAAATGGCAACGAAAAATTACGAGAACGGAAAGATGAAGTCGGAGAGTAGCTTACTCAAGACTACAAAATTGGCAACATATTTTGTCATTTAATTCTACTAGTAAAGGATTTTATGGCATCTCAGCATATTGGACATCAGATCCAAGACAATTTGAAACTTAGAAGATCTGTAAAGAAAACTTAGCTCAACCATCAGTTCAAATTGGTCAAAACTAGCTTAGAAGGTAAGGTTGACTTGCCGATTCACCATTCAAGTTACTTCTCTTATCATATTTTGATCTCTCTGATAGGCAATACCTTTCAAAGAAGCTACTTTTCGATAACAGTAAGCGAAATACACCACTTATTATATTAAATGTCGAGGAATTAAGTGTCATCTTGATATTTGATATTTACTTTTGAAAAGCTTAAAAACTCTATATAAGCAAGGGGAGGAATCTCTCCAGAAATTCACTATGTTTTCATCTAAAGACTAACAGAAATTTCATCTAGAAGAAAATATATGAACATAAAAGGTTACAATAAAATGAGAGAAAAGAGTGATCTCTTGGTTAACATCTTACCCTAAAATGATAAAAGATTTAAAAAAAAAAAAAAAACAGAATGCTCAATTAATTTGGTTAATTACCAGAGTCCACACAGTCCAGCTGTGAAAGAACCCATACTTCCTAATGGCCTCCCCGTCTGGTGATTGATAGGTACTCGCTAACAAGCACATACTTCCAAAAAGTGACATTTCTACAGTCATTAAGTACGAGGTATGTTTTTTAACCTGCAAATATGGATATTATAAGTGAAAGAATATTGATGATATCAACTGTAATTTGCTGATAAATTAGAAGCTAAGAACCCTAACCTGAGAAGCCCACTGGCACAAAGAAGAAGCCAAGCCCGAGAGGACAGAAGCAACCATAACAGGAATGATTCCGTAAAATAAAACATGATCAGAGGTACCACCACTAGAGCCTCCACCGGAGCTCTCCCCAACACTTAAAAGGATGGCGGCAATAATTAACAAGGTAAGGGCTAGAACTTGTTTGGCTGATTGCTTCTGCCTGCAAAATGTTCAAAGAAAAATTATAGGAACTAAGAATAATGAAACGAAGATAATTTTTTAGTTAGTATCTGCGTCTAATAGACTGAAAGTACAGTTACATTTTCAATAGTGATAGATGATTAGTAGCTCCACTGGTTACTACAAAATGATAAAGACACCACAAAAGGCATCTTCAATCACAATAAGCTGAAAAGGATCTATTTTATGGAACAAAATTGAGTGAACTTGTTTTCCAACCAGCTAACGGAAGCTCCCTAAACCACTAGAATGGAGCACTAAGAAGTCATACAGTATTTTGCATATCTAAATTGATTAAGAAAACACATACTAACAATAGGAACAAGAACATACCCTAGAATAATATAGGTAAATAAAGCTGTGAAAAATATTTTTGTCTGGTTAAGTATGGAGAAGGTGAGTGAATCCAGATTCTTGTAAGATATCTGCAGCAAGCTATTCTGTAATGCATAGATGGCTGCAGGAAGTCCTGACGCAGTCAATGATCCAACAATAGTCCACCGGTCAAATTGTTTCTTCAAAGTACCTTCTCTTGCTAAAAGAATCAGGGCGCATATAACCTATGAAAAGAATTTGGGTCATTCAACAGAAAGAGAAAGTTATTAGAATATAATAGAAAACAACAAAATGGCTATTGATCACCTTTGCTAGCTCACATGATAGAACTAACGAGGTCACAATGACTTCTCGCCTGAAACAAGTAACAGAAGGTGGTTATGGTTATCAATAATGGGCAATCGCAAGAATAATTTATCAGATATTAAAGCCAACAAACTCATAAATTGAGAACTTATCATCATAGTATTAAACATGAGACCCTCCAGCAAGTAATTTATTTCCCATGACAGCCTATCTGTAGGTAAGACAGCTACAAACATTCAACTCTTCTCAGAACCCATAATGACCATAGTTTCATGCACTAAGCTGCCTTCCAACATATAATCTCAGTAATTTCTGCTGTTACTATATTAATGTTTATATCATGTCCGGAACTTAAAAAGCAGAAAAAGATTCTAAAAAACAGGAAAGAGAAGGGATGCAGGTGCTCTATAAGGCATTATTATCTCACCTGAATACTTCAGTTTATATGACTTGGATGTTTCGAAGAAAAAGCCAGCAGAAGAGTATAATTTGAATGCTTAATGTTACTTTATAAATATAACTCCATAGTTCAGGGCCTATTAGAATAATAGGTAGCTTTCAGACATGAGCTTCCTTTCAAAGAAACCAAATATACCCAAGACAAAACAACGAGAGATTATTTGGCATATCATAACAGATATGTCAAGTCCATATTTAGCATTTATGGTTGTAAGGTATCAAGCAAAGCATATGCATGACCTGTAAGAGACATGCATTTGTGGCTTTGTGCTCATAAAGCTCCCCTCTTACATAACGTGGAGAGGATAGATGAACCAACAATTGAATGTGCCCATTAAAAGGTATCATTTTTTCTTATTAAAAACTTGCCTTTGAAGGCATGAAAACTTGACAGGAGTAGTTAGTTAAGTATTAGATGGAAAGGGTCACCTGCGCTAAAGTGCTAAACTACGAGAGATCACAAGAAGGGTTAACAATGATGGCTTTTGTGTCAATATATACAAAGCCGAGCATTTAACGCATTTAATGCCGAAGTGTTCTAACAAAATCTACTAGCACCTTACTTTATGCCTTACGAATGTATAGTCCTCTCAAATCTGTGTAGAAATTCTAAACACTTATCAACAACAAGCATGTTCTCTTCTTCCTTTCGAGTCAAACATTGTGCATTCCTTACTAAATACCCATATTCTAAAATTAAGAGAACAGCATGTGTTTATGGATCAAATTGAGCCAAAAAGTGAACAAAGTTCCTGAAAGTTCACAATTAACATCCTGGTTTCCAAAATATTCAGTTCGAAGTTGTCCAAATAAATTTCATGATCCTTGAGAAATGGAATTTCAAGTTCCTGTTGTTATAGCAAGTCCCGATATCAAGTTCCTGAGTTTCGGAAACCTATCTTATCTTTACCAATCTAAAAAGTAAAAATGCCAACTTCATAACTTTGTCCTCTCATTCTCCCTGCAAAATCTCAACTAAAAATTTAAATATCCTGCATTGGCACCTAATTATGATAAGAAAAGATCATTATTCCTCTTGAATCGATGCAAAATAAAAGGAGAAGATCCTAGAAAAACTACAGATTCATCAAACTACGCCCCTCAACTTCAACCACAACTAGATCGGCTCCCGATTCTACACTCCTTAAGCCACCTCCCGCGCTTCAAACCCCGACTCCGTAAATCGTAGCGATCGCAACGAATCACAACAACTCAAAAGGAGGAAAAATTAAGCAAAATCGGAGAGATCGAGGAGCGAAGACGACTACTAGGGTTTTACCTCACGAAGCGTTTGGAGATCAGCGGCTGCGTGCCGTACTGAAGCGTGAGGAGCACGAGGTAGGGCCACACCTTCTTCGCCCTCTGCTTCGTCGTCGCCTCCTCTCGCTTTGCTTCAGAAGTAGCGGAGCCCATTAATGGCGGAGAGGGAGAGAGAGAGAGGGAGAGAGAGAGAGAGAGTTAGGGCGAACCCCATTGTAGTTCTTATTCAACCGCGGAGGTACGGAACGGGAAAGCACTACCCGTACGGGCGTGGGCTTCAACGGAGTCGATCATCGGACTCTGCGCAATGCGCATCCGACGGTGGATATTAATTCCTACTTGCAGTATTTAAAAAGAAAATGATGTGGTACACATGGTCCACCAGATATTTCCATTTCCAGCAGGAGGTTGCTAGGCCCGGTGTATAGCTTACGTCCGCATGCGACTCCACACTGACAAAAATCCTGTTCCATTTCAAAAGCACCAGGGCGGGCCCCACACCCGAGCCAGGCTATATAAATGGCCCCAGTGATCGCGCCAGAGTTGATTCAAACCGTCCTTTCCTCCCCGCGACCCCGAGCGAGCTATTTCTCCGCCTCTTCCGATCCCCTCGTCTCCCTCCTCCGCGCTCCGGAACCCTAGCGGGAGGAGAAGCTAGGGTTTCCGAGAAGAAGCGATCGGATCGTGTCACCACGCTGTAAGCGATCTCATCCTTGGGGCTTCTTCGACCTCTTCTCTCCGTCTCGGCGAGGCCATGGCTAGGGTTTGCTATCACTGGTTCCATCGCAGGAGATAGGCGACGCAGTTTGAGGGTTTCCGAGGAAAATTCCTTCGCCGAGCGTCCGTGATGCAGAAATTAGCGTTTTCTAGTATGAAGAGCTTGGATCACTTCAGATCCAGCGGCGGATCTCTCGCTGGAGCTGGGAAAACGGCTCAAATTTCAAATCTGAAACCTTCGTCGGATTCAATGTCCTATGGGAGCTTCGCGAATTTAAAGCTCACTGCAGGTTGTGTTTCTTCCTGAAGAAATCTCCTTTGCATTGTAGCTTGATGTGGATGATTTGTTTGTATGATGGTTCTCCCTCTTGATTTGCTTGTTTCCAGAGAAGTTGGTTAAAGAGCAAGCCTCAGTGAAAACTGATCTTGAAATTGCGGTAAAATACTTGCCATTGCTGAATTTTCCCTTCTACTTGGGTACTTTTTGTTCAAGCTCCCTGGTTTTAGATCACTAAATATCATATGGACTCTCAAATTGGCCTCATCGTCTTTCATTTTTTGTGCTTTTATTATCATCTCAACAAGTTTCACTTCTTTCAGACCTTATTGATCTATCGTTTCTGATACATCTGTTAGCTTGTTTGCATTGTATTTCTTTTGATTCTCTGTCCATATAATAGTAGTTACACATGTTACATGTAGAAAAATGTAATGTGAGCTGTTTTCTTCATTCCTCATTATTTTCCTTCTGCCGCTGCTTTTCTCTATGCTTTATTCCCTACAAAACTCCCTAATTTGCTATAATCTTTTAGATATTTTATTGGTTTTACGAGTTATGACCTTGTCTCAACCAAGTAATAAGCATCTAAGCTCCCTAAGTTCTATGAGGATTGGAAAAGATGGGCACATGGTTCTCTCTCACAGATGTCAGATATATAACATATCAATTGCGATATTTCATCTTTTCTTTGGTATGTTTATTGATTTTAATGTAATTTCAGTAATTATATAATGTAATTGATGCACTGCTGTATACTTCTAGCCTTGATAAGTTCAACATCTAAAAGTTTTTTTTTATGTTTCCGGCTTTTGCTCTAGTTTGTTGCTTAACCTGAGCAGCTCTGGTCTTATACTTTTATAGACCTCTATATTCCTAAGCATACTTCGTGACTTCCGTCTTCTATAATATTTTTAACAGATTCTTGTACCTTTCGTATGCCCTATTATGCAAGGACCTTTTGGGTCAATTTTAAGTTCGAACAAGTGTCTGCTTTGAGCCAATCATTTGCTGTAAAGTGTTCACCTTACTTAAAATTGCTGTGAACCTTGTGAAATATAATGAAAGAGGAGATGTACATGCTACTATCAACAAAAACAGCTCTGTTGGCCTGTAAAGGTGCCCCTTGTCTGTACTTAGACTTAGTAGAAAATAAAATTTCCATTATTTTCATGGATGTCTTCGTCATGTGATGTCATCTTGTTCTTTAAGTTTTGATTTATTTTAGCTTTTAGATTTTCTCATTAGCTCTCAATAACAAATATCATATTTGTTTAACAAAAATAACTAGTGTCCATGATAATCTTTCATTTGGCTCTTTGTTGAAGTACTTGCAAGTTGTCAGTAATATATGATGATCTATTTCCTTAAAAATATTTGTAGCACACGAAGCTGGGGAGGGCAACAGAACAGATTCACATACTAGAGGCCAAATTACAGCAAGCTGTCAATGAGAATGCCAAGCTTAAAGTGAAGCAGACAGAAGATTCGAAGCTTTGGCAGGGGTTGGATTCGAAATTCTCCTCAACAAAGACTATGTGTGATCAACTAACTGAAACTTTACAGCAGTTAGCTTGCCAGACTCGCGCAGGTAATGGTTGTTTGGTGTTACTTCATTTACTTTATTCTGATATTGTGCATGCAATTTTATGGAAAATTATGTTTGCAGCTGAAGAGGACAAGAAATTCTTTGAAGAAAGGCTTAAGCACAATTCAAAAGCTTTTGATGACTTTGATTCCCTGTTGAAGGATTTATCTACAAAATTGGAGTGTGCAGACAAAAAGATCAGTGTCGGTAAGCCCCGAGCATATTCATCTTGTTATGTCTGAGACTCTGAGAAGAATGTGTGCAGTGCATGTTTTACAAATCCATTATGTAGTACTGTTCGGTGTACCTCTACCTTCTTACAGCATGTTATTACAGCCATATCCTGTGTGGCTTTGCCTTGGATACTTAGATGATTACTGCAAGTATACATTTGGTGAACATTTATCTCGACAATCAGTTGTAGAAATATTATTTCTGAGACATGCTTTGTGATAATTTTTTTCTCCACAGGAAAACAGGAGATGTTGGAACTTAAACATCAGAAAGAGGAAATGGAGAAGGGTTTGAAAGATCAGCTTCATGCAACTGATATTGTCCTCAAGGAGAAAGGTAGGTGTCAAACCTTTTGTTTCAAGCTACCAGCGCACAGTGATAATAATTGTTCACCATGCTCATCAATCTTATTAATTTTGGTCGTAAGAAATTGTTGAAATGGGAGTACGTAAGAGGTCAGGTAAATCACACCTGGCCTCAATGATCTTACTGACAAACTTGTGGTTAAAACTTTTGGAGTGTGACAGTTCATCTCTGGGCTGCTAAGTAAACGCAACTGGCTTGTTTGTCTTATAAGCATGAACTATAATATTATTTTCACATATTACACCCAGATTCTACTATCAAGCATCTAGAAGGGACCATCAAAGAAAATATGTTGCACCTTCAGACTTTTGACTCCCAATTGCGGCAAATGGAACAAGAGTTGAAGCTAAAAGAGGATACATGCCTCCTGCTAAAAGCTACTCTGAAAAGCTTGGAAAGTGAAAAGTACGATCTGCAGAGAATCAATCAAGAATTTGTAGAGAAAATTGACATATCATGCAAAGCTTACAAGGAACTTGAAAATATGCTTCTCAGTCTAATTGCAAAAATAGTTGAACTAGATAAAGAGAATTTGATTGTTTCAAGTCATGTTTCTAAGCTGATCTCTTCCTGTCAAACATACTACGATTTGATCCAAGAAGAGAAGAACTTGGCACTACAGTTTGCTCAGGGAAAATTTGAAAATCTTCAGAAAGAACACATGCAATCTATATCGGAAAGTGTTGCCCTCAGAAGGGAAATCGAGGACCTTCATAACAAAGTTACAGAGCTACAGAAAGCTCAAGAATTTGTTATGGTACAACATGTAGAAGAATGCCGCTTAGCTGAGGATAAGATTCGAAGATTGGAGTCTGAAGGTGAGGAATATGTCTCAAAGAAAGATGAAGCTGAGAAGTTGGCTTCGGAGTTACAAGAGAAAGTTGCAAAGTTATCAGAAGATTCTAAGCAAACTGATAGTCAAATGGTTCGTCAAACTTGCTTCTTTCTTAACTAGGGTTTCTTAGCTGTATCTTTATGTTCTCCAATCTTGGTCTTTGATGCTTGCAGCAAGAGTTGTTACAGAAAATTTCAAAGTTAGAATCAGAGAATCATGATCTTCTAGACAAAGTGCAGATGGTGTTACAAGAAAAAGCTCAGGAGATAGAATCTCTTCATAGTGAGATAACTAAGCGTGGCCAGCAGGTTGATGCATTAGAAAATCATGTCAACCAACTTCATAGAGATATGGATGAGAAGGAGCAGCTTATTGTAAGTTCTGTAGAGAGAGAAAAGCAGTTAGAGGAGCAAAAATCGCAGGTTATTAATTGTGACACTTTTGACTGATTCGATAACAATTTAGAGAGCATCTATAACAGTTATCTGCTTTCAGATTCAGGCTTCATTGACGGCAGTTGAATGCAAACTTGATGAGGCAAAAAAACAGTATGATATGATGCTCGAAGGTAAACAGTTGGAGCTATCCAAGCATTTGAAGGAGTTGTCTCAGAGGAATGATCAGGTATTGATTTTTTCATTGGTGGTTCTTGGCTTTCTTGCTCTGTATTTCAATAACATAGTGTATGAGTGAGTTTTGCAGGCGATCAATGATATTCGGAAGAAATATGAGGTTGAGAAGGTGGAGATTGTTAGTGCCGAAAAGGAAAAGGTATCTTCTCTTTTTAGTATTGGTCCAAGATGATACAAAGTTTGAAGATACTGGCATCTTTCTTTACTGTATCCAATTGCTAAAATTTCAGGCAGAGAAACTCATCATGGAAATGGATAGGAAGTGTGAGGAAAAAATATCTGAAAATAAAGAAGAGGCGCAGCGGTACTTGATGCATGTTAAGGAGGAACATGGGGCAATGGTATGTATCCTGAAGATGATTTAAAAAGTTATTTGCAATTATTGCGGCTTCCTTGAGTGGATTAACAAGTCAAGAATGCTAATTATTATGGAGAATTATCCCCGTCTTTCTCACAGAAAAATTCCTTACCCCACATTAATGGAACTATAGTATAAGAATTTACTTATTCTGCCATATTTCCTGTTGCAACATGTGACTTCGATAATGAAGTTCTTCCTGACCTCCAAAAAATGATGTAGACACTATATGCTATTCCTGGGAGATACAATGCACATCTGCTTCCTAATTATTATGAAGAATGTTCCCCCATCTTTTTGACAGGAGTAAAACTCTACTTCACAGCTAAACAAAATGCAATTTAAGGATCAATTATACTGATATTTCCTGCTGCGACATATTACTCTCATAATTTTCATTCGCACCACAAAGCATGTTATACTTAGCATGTTACATCCTTGCACATACAATGCAGTCTGCTAGTTAATGCTCGAGTTTCACAAGGGATAGGCAGTCTTCAGTACTAGAAAATAGTATTTCTTAGATTTTTTTCATATATATATATATATATATATATATATATATATATATATATATATATATATATATATATATATATAATTGAGCTCCTATGCTTTTAAAAGCACCAAGTCATTGGTGCTTGTGGGTTTTCAGTCTTTGGATGAAGATTTTTAAGGTTAGGATAATAATGGTTTTCTAGGGTTTAGTGGATGATTGGTCGAATAGCATGATCTAAGAGATGGAATTGATCAAAGAAATAGATCTAGCGGTAAAAAACTTACAAGCACTAGGTGCTTGATGCTTTTAAAAACACCATAGCCGGACTCTATATATATATATATATATATATATATATATATATATATATATATATATATATATATATATATATATATATATATATATATATATATATATATATATATATATATATATCAAGATCAATAACTCCGATCTTGAATTTAAAAGCCCTATCTCATATTTTTAGGACATCGCTTAATTTTGACCGTTCATTTTGTACCTACTTGTTGGACTTTATTATAAATTCAAAAAATTATGAAATTCGATTTGTATATACTTTAAATGCTCTAGATCATGTTTAACGGTATGGATCGTCGATTCTGAAGCTCCATCATCGAAAACGATTTATGAGTATGAATGCCTCTATTCTTATAAGAGTATAGTAGCTCTACTATACTATACTCTATATATATATATATATATATATATATATATATATATATATATATAGATGCTAAACTACAGATGATATTGCCATCTTTGAAGAAGAGCATCAGGCCTTTCTTTGTGAATTCTGCAGATTAGTAGAATTCAGCAGGATCATGATGAGAAGGAATCAAGACTTCGAGCCCATCACAAGGAAGAGCTGCAGCGGCTACAGTTTCAGGCTGAAAATGAATTGAGGGAGGTACTTGACCATTTACTCTTTAGCTTTCAATTATTCAAGAATCTCAACTAGTTTTTAACTGTCATAAATCCTTATCAATGTAGAGAACATCGTCACTTAGGAAAGAGCATGAAATCCAAATTAAATCCTTGAAGCTGCAATGTGAAGATGACTGTGCAAAACTACAGGAAGAGTTGGAGCTTCAAAAGTCAAAGGTATTTTACTTTCTGTAAGATGTGGTTCAATGAAATTCATTGCTTCTTTAAATCCAAATGTTGATGTAATCTGATTCAGGAGGAAAAGCAAAGAGCATTACTTCAATTGCAGTGGAAAGTAATGGGTGAGAATCAACAAGTTGATCAAGAAGTGAACTCTAAGAATAAGAAGGTGCTCTATTCTAGTGGCTATGCTATGAGTTACACACATCTGCTTCTCTACATTCTCTTCTGTATGGTTTCTTTTTTTTTTTTGAGAAACTCTTCTGTATGGTTTGTTTCTTTTACTGTTAATTACTCTGCTCTTTTATCACCTGAATAAAGGCCTGTTTGGATGCATGAACATCTTGTTCAACACATTTATTTTGTTTATTCAAAGGGCATACGACAGTTAGCTGATATGCAATATATGTATACATTTTTCATCTCCAGTTCATTTTTCTCGGAATAGGATAAATTACCTCATCAGCGGAATGCCTTATCCTTGAATTTCATGATTATGAAGGCCTTGCAATGGACAAAAATCAAATTTATGGTAGCTTTACAAATAAACATCCCCATACTGCACAAGTTATAACTGGATAACTTGCTCCGGCATCCAAATAGGCCTGAAAAGTTGCATTGAGCATCACCTTATAGCCAGCATGGTGTCAAATATGAATATATGCTCAGGTTAATAATTTATTTTAGTATGCCCACCTGTACTTGCACAGACTTTGTATTTCTAATCTGTTTTAAGTGATATTATTATTATTATTATTATATGGTATCTTATTTGTAACTTTGTCGCCCTGTAGGAATACTCTGTTTCCTCAATAAAGATGAGAGATTCATATGGTAGGAAAGAACGCCAGCTTGCGGTGATCAGCCCGGAAAGCAGGAAGGTTGTATGACCGCCGATCTCTTCTTTGACACAATTTTTTTAATCTTTTATGGCAAGTGGAAGACTGATATTTTATGACATTGAAAGTAATCGAACTTTAATTTTCTATTGGATGCACTCTAGGATGTAAATTTGTCAGGAATCATGCGGACACCTATAGCAAATATACTGAAGAAAGTAGAGAAGGGAAGTGCGAGAAATATTCCAAAGCACAGCAAGAAGGTTAGTCCTTTCTACAGATTGATCCTTTTAATACCATTCATTGCTCTCCAATGAACCCATTTCCCTCCATCATTTACTTGCTACTTATTCGAGAAATTCTTTAACCAACTTTCCAGTGGTGCTTATGTCTCATTTGTATATTTCACTGTAACAGGTAACACGTCATGAATACGAAATTGAGACAGCCAACGGAAGAACAATAACAAAGCGCAGAAAGACAAAAAGCACTGTAATGTTTGAGGTACATAAATATCTGCTGTCTGGATGTACATTTTGCAACAGTAGAGTGCATATGTTAAAGCCACCAATTTTACTTTGCATGTCTAGGAACCAGGCACTCAAAAGACAACACATAGCAAGACCCCAAATGCTAGCGAGGATGTTACAAAAATCAGAAAGGTATGGCACTGTACATTGCAGCAGATATATACTGGGATTTATAAGGTAAATGCATGATTGGCAATACCTATATTTTCTGTTTTTTTTTTCTTTCTCCCTCAAGTTCTCTGCGATTTTAGGCACCTACAGGATAGTCCTACTTAATTTTAAATTCTACAACTACAAGAGATATGGCAGTAAGTATTTTTTGCTTTTTTCTGTTCTGAAAGAGATGAGTTAGCATTTTGAGCAACAATGGCATGATTCAATTGCGTCGCGCTTGGTGGAAAACAAAAACCTAAGCTTACTATAGCTAAGTGCGCGTAATTTATCTCAATGTTTCTTTTATATTACATTGAACCGTTTTCAGATGCCAAGGACTCCTGGGAGCTCTTGTATTCCACTTGAGAGTTGAGAATGCTTATTTGTATCTTTTTGACATCTATACAATCCATCCGTTTTCCTTACGATGCAACTTGACATCCACAGGTAGTTGGAGGGCCCCACCCGCATCCTGCGAATATTGGGGACCTGTTCTCCGAAG
Source organism: Tillandsia leiboldiana (assembly GCA_029204045.2). Lineage (NCBI taxonomy): Eukaryota > Viridiplantae > Streptophyta > Magnoliopsida > Poales > Bromeliaceae > Tillandsia > Tillandsia leiboldiana. The sequence goes on from CM055070.1 coordinate 44,512,553, forward strand.
GCTCGCTGAACCCTTACACAGACGATCCATACGCATTCGATTAGAAGGTAATCTCGTGCAGTTCCATTCTTTCGCACAGTAAACGTTTCTTTAAATTTCCTTAACAGTATCTAATCTTGATTCCGCCGCTTAATTATGCATGAACACTATCTTGTTGATAAGCACCGTGAAGCAGTCGTCTACGGAAGGCGTAAATGAAGTGTATATAACACCTATTACTACCACTTCGATTCCGCGGTCGTCGGTACGTACGCCTACTGTGCATCATATACATTGTAAATTCCAATACCAAAATAGTTTTCCTTTTCTTTTTTCCATTTTTTTGGCGAGGGTTGGTGGTAATGCACGTACACTAAAACTTTCTTGTTGTGGGGAGGATGAAGGGGATGCTACATGTTCATCATTTCAAGCATTAAATGATGCAAAGAGTAGTAAATTCACTATCCTGCAAATAGTTAAGTACTAAAAACAGAGGAGACCGGAAGATAACCGTAGAATTAATTTATACACCTAACCCTACTGTTTCCCTACTGTTTCTAACAGCCCCACACACGTGCCATTACAACAAACCATTATTTTCTCTTCTAAAAGAAATAAAAAATTAATTATTTGAAAAGGTTTTATATCCAATCAAACACCACTTTTGACTTCGTCACACTTATCTTATTATACCTTTATTTTTTTAATATTAAAATTGTAAATAAAATGGTTAAATTTTTGGACGGATTTGGTGTATAAGAAAAATAAAAAAATCCCCATCACTCGGACTTCATTAACTCGTCCCTCTAATTAATTCAAACTCATATCAAACCCAAATGCGATCTTTCTGAATAAGCAAATCCACGCATTTTGGGAAAAGCACTTCCCACTCCCACTTGTGCTTCAGACAAGCCGAATCAAATTCAATAAGAAATTCAATGAATACCTAGTGCTCTATGCAACGCAAGCTCGCACTTTGGAGCAGCACTGCGAAAAGTATGGCCGGCGACGACGGATTCACCGGTGAAGGCCCCTCCTCCGATTACGGCGGATCTCTAACGGCCTCCGTTATCGTCACCTGCATCATGGCGGCCTCCGGCGGCCTTATTTTCGGCTACGACATCGGGATCTCAGGTGATTCTCTATCTATCTCTCTTGAACATTTCTATTGTGTAAAAGATCAAATAGAACCGAGTCTGATATCATGTTACTAGAAAAATCAATAGGGGTAAACAAAAAAACCTGATTTTATAGGGGGTGTGACGACGATGGAATCATTTCTGAGATCCTTCTTTCCCAGCGTTTTGAAAAAGATGGCAGAAGCCAAGCAGGACGACGAGTACTGCATGTACGACAGTCAGGTGCTGACGGCATTCACATCGTCGCTGTACATCGCCGGGCTGGCTGCATCGCTGGCGGCCGGTCGCCTCACAAAGGCCGTCGGCCGCCAGGTGATCATGCTGCTTGGCGGGGCCCTGTTCTTCGCTGGGGCCGCCTTCAACGCCTCCGCCGTCAACGTCGAGATGCTCATCCTCGGCCGGATTCTCCTCGGGTTCGGCGTTGGATTCACCAATCAGGTTAGTACTTTAATTTGGTAGCTAGGCCAACTACAAAATCGAGCGGCTACTATGTATGGCATTGAATAGTTGGTTGAATAGTTGGTTGGGTGAACTAATCCTATCTTTTAAGAGGTGTAGTTTCATAGGTTAAAAGAAAATACTACCCTACCTACATTGCAATTTAACTGTGAGAATTTTTACTTGGGTAGATGTAAGAACATTTTTTTTTATGTAAAAGAAAGTAGTTGAGGCACGGAGTGTAATATAACAGGCCACTCCGGTGTACCTGGCGGAGGTGTCGCCGCCGCGGTGGCGCGGCGCCTTCACGACAGGCTTTCAATTCTTCATCGGCATCGGTGTCGTCGCCGCCAACCTCACCAACTACGGCGCGGCCCGCCTGCGCAACTGGGGGTGGCGCCTCTCCCTCGGCCTCGCGGCCGCCCCGGCCTCTGTCCTCCTCCTCGGCGCCCTCCTCATCCCCGACACCCCCAGCAGCCTCCTCCACCGCGGCATGCCCGCCGACGCCGCACGCGCCGCCCTCCGCCGCATCCGCGGCCCCACCGCCGATGTCGACGCCGAGCTCGAAGACATTGCACAGCGCTGCGGCGAGGAGGAAGGGGAGGGAAAGGGGGAGGGGGCGTTTGCGAGGATGGTGCTGCGACGGCGGTACCGGCCGCAGCTGGCGATGGCGGTGGCGGTTCCGCTGTTCCAGCAGCTGACGGGGGTGACGGTGGTGGCGTTCTTCGCGCCGGTCCTGTTCCGAACGGTCGGATTCGGGAGCGACGGGGCGTTACTCGGGGCTGTTATTTTGGGATGCGTGAACTTGGCCTCGATCCTCGTGTCCACGTTCACTGTCGACCGGTTCGGGCGCAGGAAGCTGTTTATAGTTGGTGGGGCCCAGATGATCGTTTGCCAGGTACTTGCAGTACTACACAGTCGCCACAGCAACAAAACTGGGAATTTATTTTTTATTATTTATTATTTTTTTTATATATGAATCTTTTTTTAAAAAAAACACACAAATGTATCATCTCCCATTTTGCAAAAGAAGGTGGCGGTGGCGTGGATAATGGGGGCGAAAATTGGCACCGACGGCGAGGCGGCAATGCCGAAGGGGTATGCGGTGGCAGTGCTGGTGCTGATGTGCGCCTTCGCAGCCGGGTTCGGGTGGTCGTGGGGGCCGCTGAGCTGGATCATCCCGGGGGAGATCTTCCCCGTGGAGGTCCGGTCGGCAGGGCAGGCGATCAGCGTGGCCGTCAACCTCGGCTGCACCTTCGTCCAGACGCAGCTCTTCCTCGCCATGCTCTGCCGGTTCAAGTTCGCCACCTTCGCATACTTCGCCGCCTGGGTCGCGGTCATGACAGCCTTCGTCGCCGCCTTCCTCCCCGAGACCAAAGGGGTGCCCCTCGAGTCCATGGGCTCAGTGTGGGAACGTCACTGGTACTGGGCTCGGTTCGTCGCTGCCGATGACAAGCACGCGGACGATTCAAAGTGAATATTAATATCAATTAGATCCTCTCATATTTTGTCCCTGCAAAATTGCTCCATCATGGCCAACTGATGAATGAGTGATCTTAAAATGAAAGTGGTCATGCAACATTAGCTCCCAGCTTCAAATTCCCGACTTTCGCCCAATCAATGAGCTTTTAGATATATCCTCCCACCCAACAAATGAACAAGGATTGGCACATAATGCAGTAGTACCATGTTCAAAAGGCAATCTCTAAATATGCAGCTTCCCCGTAAAAATCCAAGAAAAAAAAACAACTATTGAGGCTGATGAAGCAAATATCATTCATTGCTCTAGGTAAAACATTGCACTTCTCAATCTCACTAAAACATAACCATCAAATATCCAATGCTAACAATATCACTAAAACAGTTTTTTTTTTTTTTTTTCCAAACCTTCGGCGCTCAATGATTTTAAAACTCTACACAGTAAGTAGTAAATGTTAAAATATAATAATAATAATAATAAAGCAGTTAATGCAACTAACAGCAAGAATTAATAGCAAAAGCAGTATTTCAACCCATTTCTACACCAACTAAACAAGCCGGAGCCTTCAGAACTATACAGCATTAGAAAAAATATGTACTATCAAACACTTAGCACTGAAAACACCAACTAGAATACATCTTTATGAAGAGACATGTTATCGCAAAACAATCCAAAATATACTAGATACCAAATTCTAAAAATCGTCTTTAAAGCCAAGATAATATCCAGTTAAGAATTCCAACCACTGCAGTACGAAAATGAAAATTTGATGATACGTGAAAGCATCAGATCCAAGCGACATCTGACTCGAAAGTAGCAGTGTAATATTGCAACTAGCAAATTCATTGCATTCCTCAATATTCCCACAAGCAACAATACTTTAAATGACTTGAGTACGACATACAGAGGATACAGAAGCTAAGAACGAGAAATTAATGATTAAATTAAATATACTTCATGATCCATTTTGCATCAATTTGCTAAGTACTTTATATAAGTAAAAGGTTCAAATGAGATTTGGACAGCCACAAACCTGGGGCAAAAATAAACTAGTCTGAAATGCAAGTTGTCAACGAAAAAGGTTGCCTAAGAGTATCAAAGTATCTGCCGAAAATTATTCACGGTTCAGCTACATATCCCCAATATATACCTAATCTAATAAATCTAATAATGCTAGTTAAAATCCAGAGGAGATGAAAAATAATACCAGACTAAGCAACAAGAACCAGATTATAATCACGTAGGCATCTGCAGCTACAAGCACAGCAAGAGTCTCAAAATCAACACGTAATCACTGCTACTAGCTGCAGCTACAATCACGAGCCAACGGGACGTACTTTTCCCCCACGACCCAACAGGTAGTATCTACAAGAACTTCCATCACTGAAGCTTCACAGCTACAGTCACGAGCCAATCGCTACATACCATGGCACAATAGGATCAAAAAAAGGAAAAAAAAAGAAAAAAAAAGAAGTCATTATGCGACAAATATGATAATGTATCAAGGTATGTGTAACCAAGTACTTAGCTTGTCCCAACCACCTGGAAATTCTTAGAGCATGTAGTCAAAGCTTGTTATTGCACGCCCCAACAATGTCATTCACAAAAACAGCTACAATAACAGCATCATATGGCAAAAGATGGGGTGATGATGGTGCAACAGCAAGTGGGGAGTGCATAACGTTCACGATGGCTAGCACTACTCCTTTCAGGCCAACAAATAACAAAGGCAAAAGATGTAAATATGACAAGAGTACACAATCTAAATGGACAGGACTTGCCACAAGAATTGGGCACATTGCTTACCAAGCATTAGAACAGTGGAGTAAGCTAACCATCATTTAGATGATCTTGCCTAAAGGGATGAAACAGCATCTGTCCTTACGCAGATTTCAACATCATCACGGACTAAAAACTTGATTAAACTATATCATCATCATCATCATCATCATCATCATCAACATCACCACCATCATCATCATCATCCTCAAATCATCACCACACCACCAACGCAAGCATCAGCACGTGTTAAAGAGAATCAGCTACACGGTCATCAGCATGGACAAGTCCATATGAAATCATCTCACCAGCAAGGTGCAACACCGATCTCACGAACAGATAACTAGAAAATGCACAATATGTTCAACCATAAGTTCATAGAGAGGTGCAAACAAAATGGACTAGAGAAGGACAATGACACATAGAGACTCCTAAATAAGGACCAACAAAAGAAAAAGCATACTCCAGAGAACAGTAAGTCCAAGAAAGTGCAAACATGTGACATTGAAAAAACAGTCCAAAGCTATCAGACTGACCACACTTCATCAAGCTCATCAACAATACTTGAGATATAGGAAGATGTATGGCTCAAGTTGAAGTTTTCCTCAGTCCTGCAATAGATGAGGATAAATACTTATCAAATTTCCACTAGCTATAACAAAAAATAGAATATGTGACATTGTAAAAGTACAGAAATATCCACCTCATCAGAGCTGCGCGGACTCCGAGAGTCTGCACGGCGCCCTCTTGGAGAAGCACTTCGTGAACGAGGCGAGCGTTCCCCATTCATAGCTTTCTCAGGGCTTTCTTCACGCGGAGGTGTCCTTTTAGGTGAAGTGCTCTTACGAGGACTTACGCTACGCCGAACAGGTGAGGCACTGCAAAATAGTTTTACAAAGCAACATAAGAGCAAATTGTCTCGCAAAGTAATGTATGGCTTGTCTGCCAAAGTGCCGTTCAAGTAACTATTTTAATAGCCTTTTCATTAAATTCCCTCCAACAGCCTTCCACTGCGGCCAAAACAGAAGCTTCATGCTTTTCAAGCTTGGAAATTCATTTCAGCTACTCATAAGGGTAGAAGTATTAGAAATTTCGTTTGCCATGCGCCTTTCCTATTGCTTCTCAGAGTTCCCAAAGCCAGAGAATATAGGCTTTAAGAGTAAAAGGATATCTTAATATTACCTGTCATATGAGCGGCTCCTGCGTGGACTATAGCTACGCCGAGCAGGTGAGGCACTGTACAAGATGGTAGAATAAGAAAATGGGTGGAAAAAGTAATTAAGCACAGAAGATGTCCTCGTGGTGATACCTATCATATGAGCGACTCCTGCTTCTCCGTCGATCGTCATCCGCCCTCCCTCTACCACGGCCTCTCTCATAATCAGAGCTCAAACTGCGGCTTTTGCTTCGACGATTATCCCTATCCCTATCGTGATGTCTGTCACGCTCAGATCGTCCCCTGCTCCTGCTGCGGGCTCGTTTTCCATTGTCTCTGTCTCGATAATCATCTCTATGCCTAATCAAGATAAACACAAGTCATCATCATGCAACTTGCCACAAAAGGTAGAAAGCATAAAGGCTCTAGCGATTTAACATTCGAAGCCTTAAAAAGAAAATATTTCATAATGTACAAAAGTGCTTTATGCTTATTGCTCACAGGCAGTCTGTCATCATAAAGACTATTGCATTCTGTGGGTACTTTGATGAAACAAAATTTGATGTTTAGTGTTAAAAGAAGAAAAGAAAACAAAAGAGCAGAGTTTCATGACAAAAAATAAACAGAAAAAGGCATCAACTTCATCTGATAACTAAATATGAATAGGAACGAGCAAAGGTAAGGGCCCTCACCCTCGCCTAGGGCTACGGCTTCTTGACCTGCCCCTTGTCTTCGGGATTGCTTCCACAATTCTTCCTTTGTGACTGCAAAAATAAGGATATAATGTAAAAGAAAAGCATCAATAGGCATAACTGACAAAAAAAAAAAAAAAAAAAAAAAAAAAAAAAAAAAAAAAAAAAAAAAGAAGAAGCATAATTCAAACACAAGGGCAAGGCAAAATTGTTCAGATATTAACCAGCTGCAGATAAAAGAAAACAGAGAATATATCTTTCCTAGGAAAGCATTCTGCATTGTAAACTTGAACATAACAATACAGTCATCTCATTTTTGAAAAATTTCAACCAGAAAAGGGGTTTTAAGAAGATATTGATAAGAGATAAATGGCCCTCTCTAGTTGCCATTTAGCGGACAAGAGATCTTTATCTCACTAGAGTTTAAAACATATGTATGAAAATTAACTTATGGGAGACAATAATTTATAAGTGTATAGGAATGGCTACGATGATTGCTAGAAGAAATACAAATGATGTTATCAGTAAACAATCTTTAAGCAACTATACAAATGAAAGCTATTCACTTTTGAGTCAGAAACAACTGATCTTGAGGAAATGTCATTTGGCTCAATTAATCCATTCCTTCCATTTCTGAAAAGCACTTTGTCTGAATTACACAAGAATTAAAAAACCTTTCAAACCAGGTAGATTGCATCAGCAAAGCTGATTGACTTACTTGCAATGTAACAGATCTATACTTGCAATGTAACTCCGAAGCGTATGAGTTGGCAATGTCATTCAAAAGATATAAAGTGAATAAAAGGTAACTAATAACAAATTAAAAATCATAGTAAGACACAACTAAGCTGATAGAAGGAAAATCGCTTCTCATTTAACCGAAAGAGGAACAATTCACTACAAATTTAATGCAAAACTAGGCAGACACAATCCATATATACCAACAAGTTTCTTTTTTTTTGTTAATTACTACTTCAAAAAATTACATTCCATTCCAGAAAATTCGAAAAATAATGACACTCTAGTACTGTCGAGTTTTATCTGTAAGAAAAAGCGCGAAGAGGAGATAGGCAAGTGAGCAATTCAATTCGTTAAATTATAGATGATTTCAATCAAAAAACTCCTAACTTACATCCGTTCGGCATTTGGGCCATATTTCGCAAACTGCACCATAATGTTGCGACCATCGACATTACGCCCTACAAAGAAATGAAGCAAACAACACAGCACATAAAGATTATGAAATGCTCGCAGAAAATTCAAATTGTAAATATCGTCAAAATCAAAGGAGAGAACTTGCCATCAAGCCTTTCCACTGCCTTCTGAGCCTCATCAGCATATTTATACCTCACGAACGCAAAACCACGCGATTCCCCACTCCTGCAGATCAAAAGTATCAAAGAAACGCATTAAAACATTAACAAAATGTAGCAAAAACATCCAAAACCCAAGAAATCCGAACCCTAAGAACTGATCTAACTGAAAAAAACCCCAAAAAAACACCAAATTTCGAAATTTTAGGCAAGCACCTGCGATCTCTAGGGATGAACACGTCCACCACCTTGCCGTAGCGATCAAAGAGGGGGAACAGATCATCCGCCGTGGTACCTACAAAAAAGCAGCCGATTTGTAACGATCCCATATGCGAATCGACGAGAGAGAGCTCTTACGGAAGCTGATGTTGAGGACGAGGAGGGAATAGGTGTCCTTGATATCGGGGGGCCCCGACCTTCCGAAGTGCGACATGGCGGGGAGAGAGAGAGAGAGAGAGGGTCGTTTCTAGGGTTAGGGTTAGGGTTAGGGTTTCGGAGAAAGAGAAAAGAGGCGGAGAAGAAGCCTCTCGAATGCGAAGAGCGAACGGCTTATCGCGAAGATGTAAAATAAGATGCGGCTCCGTAGAATCTGGAATATTTCCAAATTAGTCCCTGAAGGCTTCTTCAATAACGAATTAGCCCTTAAAAAGTTTCAATTTACAACAAAGTCCTTTATGTAAGGAGTTGTAAACGGGCCGGCCTGGCCCATAAGCCAAAAGGCCGAACCCAAATATTACGAAATTACGGTTTCGCATTTTGGCCCATTTGTATGAGTTATACCAATTTTAATAATTTAAAATTATTTTTATTTTTTATGATAGATGTAAATTTGAAAAGTATAACCCGATTTTGATTTGATCTTAAACCAAAATTTGAATTTAAAATTAAAATATTTATATAATTTTATAGATACTAGATACATATATTTCTAAACTGAATTAATTTAATATGGCCGAAGCACACGTACCCAACTCAAATATTAATTTGAAGGAGAAATTTGATTTTGATTCAAATTATTTGAATGGGATTTTTGGTTGATTTCAATTGTTTCTTTTTTTTTTCTGAATTATATTTTATGATATTTAAATTTAAATTTTTTAAATCATATGAATACCCACTACCCCTCCACGTTATCACCATCTCGAAAAAGATATAATAATATTTATTATTATTATTATTATTATTATTATTATTATTGCAGGTTACACACCGTCCGATCAAAGCTGATCATTGTTGATCTAACGGTGGGAATTCTCCCTTCCGGTACACGTACTAATGTACGATTATTAGTACGACAAGTGTCGAGAATCGATCGCGCGGAAACAATTAAAACACTGGATTGAAATTAAACTCACGATTAATAATTAATTAATTAATAATCCAAATTAATTATTAATTATTAATAATAATTACCGCATTTTATTAACAAATCAGAGAATGCCACGTGTCATGATTACTCGGACGCTTAAACCCCTACACTCTTCCAGAGGCCACTATAAAAACCCCGCTCATCGTCTTCTTCGTCCTCCTCTTTCTCTCTCTCTCTCTCTCTCTCTCTCTCTCTCTCTGCCTTTCTCTCTCCAAGCTCCGAGCTCATCAATGGCGACGCTCACGATTCCCGAGGCGATCCCCTCCCTGGCCGAAGATTGTGAGCAGCTGCAGAAGGCGTTTCATGGTGACGTACCTGTTTCTCTCCCCCTGCATTGTTTCGATCGCTTTCGCGGGATGGTGTTTTAGGGTTTTGATCTCGATGTCTCGATCACGATTTCGATCGGATCGCTCGATCCCGCAGGTTGGGGCACGAATGAGAAGCTGATCATCTCGATCCTCGCCCACCGCAACGCCGCCCAGCGACGCGCGATCCGTGAGGCCTACGCTGGGACCTACGGCGAGGATCTCCTCAAATCGCTCGACAAAGAGACCACCGGAGACTTCGAGGTGCTCCCTCTTCTCTGAACCCTAGTTTCCCTTTCCCGATCCTTTGGGGGTCGTCTCTGTTGAGATCTTTGTGGTTTGGGCTTTGTGGGGGGGTGGGGGGAGCAGAGGTTGGTGCTGCTGTGGACGCTGGATCCGCCGGAGAGGGACGCCTGGCTCGCGAACGAGGCGATAAGGAAGTGGCGTCCGGGGAACCGCGTTTTGATCGAGATCGCGTGCGCGAGGTCGTCCGGGGAGCTCTTCGCCGCGCGCCAAGCGTACCATGCGCGGTGCAAGCGATCGCTCGAGGAGGATGTAGCTGCGCACACCACCGGGGACTTTCGTAAGGTAACGGAAGAGGCGATCGAAGATTCGCTCCTTTTTTTATCATTTTTTGTTCTCTTTTTCCCTTGATGTTTCCGATTTTTTTTGATCGGAGATTTACGTTATTCTGATGATTCATTTTCATAATCGTTGTCAAATTTTGATTTTGGTCGCTTTTTAATGCTCTTTTAATTTCCATTTTGTAGTCATAGTGTTTGTTCTTTCGCTATATATGGGGGTGTGAGAATTTTGATATTGATCAGCAATTAGTCCTTTTTTGAAAGTTATTGGGTTTTTTTTGTAGCAATGTTTCTTTTTTTTTCTTCTGATCTTTTCTTGGGGAACTCAGATCCAGGGAAAACTACTTATGAACTTGATTACTAGCTTATCTACTATTGATGTTCAGGACATTGTAATTGTGGACTCTATCATGTGTGTGTGTGTGTGTTCGTGTGTGAACTTGTTTAACTGGTACTAAACTACTGCATTTTGATAGAAACATCTGTAGTTGATATAGATATTTGTCATTGGTGGAAGTGTATGGACTCCAAAACCCATTATCTTTTTTTATTGACTCTCTTCAAACTTTTGAGTTTTGTTTTTAATTTGAGTTGTTTTCTAAATTTTAGTTGGGGATTTGTTGAAAATATTGGCTTTGTTAGCTATCAAGAGTTAAAGCTGCAGTTCCATCGGTTGAAAACGTGTTTCAAAGAATTATATTTGAACAAATCATGATTAAATTTAATAAAATGGTGGCTGTGGGCTTCAATTTAGAAAAATAACTCGAATCGAAAGAGTAAAAGGGTAAGAAGAGTGTATATCAAAAAAATTAGTAGTTAAGGGCTCTACTTCAAGATGGCCTGTAGTTAAGGGGGTCCCTGTGCATTTTCATCTTTGTATTTTTACACACACTGTTTGCTTCCATTCTACCTTCTTCATCAATTTCCTGTGAAAAGATTTTGGGATAATCTGAAATGGAAGATCGGTAATTGTAATTTCAATCATACTCCCATATGTAAAGCAGTTAGATAACGCCATAATATTTGCTGGAAAAGCATAAGATTCCTTTTCTTTCAGCTTTTGGTGCCACTTGTAAGCTCGTACCGCTATGAGGGACCGGAGGTGAACACAACGTTGGCAAAATCAGAGGCCAAGATGTTGCACGAAAAGATCTCTGAGAAGGCTCACAACCATGAGGATGTCATTAGGATCCTCACTACCAGGAGCAAAGCTCAGCTAATTGCAACACTGAATCACTATAACAATGAATTCGGCAATCCAGTTAACAAGGTATATGCACCACTGTACTCTAATATTATTCTACTTCTTTCTTGCAAATTTAAGATGCTGTTCTGTCACGTTTACACGCAAACGGATTATCTGATGTTTTTCTTCGTTTATTTATGTCCATGCTCTGTTATTTTAGTTTTTTTGAGCTTTGTTGGTTTCTTTGTCATTGAGATGCCTCTTACTGCAGTGATGTCTCATTAGCTAGTATTAGCCTACAAAAGATCGGTACTGTGTATATCCCAAGTCATTGGTTGTACAAAGATGCTTCATAATTTCCCTTGAAATCTTCATCAACATACATCGGGTGGAATATATTATCTGTTACGACTATTTCCTGTGATATCGCGGTGTGATTTAAATCCCCTTCCATTACCTCCTCTGCTGCCTCTCTTGTCTGTGCTGCAGGCGCATTGTTCAGCACTTCTCTCGTAGATCTGTCTTTCTGATCATTTTTTTTATGTCACGATATTCTATAAGCCTGTCATTTCAACCAAAGCTATCTTCGAACTCCTAATTGTGGTGCTCTGATTATCACAGGATCTGAAATCTGATCCCGACGACGAGTTCCTTGCTGCGCTGAGGGCCACCATCAAATGCGTCTTCTTCCCAGAGAAGTACTTTGAGAAGGTCGTAAGGTCGGCGATCAACAAGATGGGGACGGACGAACACGCCCTTACTCGAGTGATAGCAACCCGGGCAGAGGTGGACCTGACAGTGATTAAGGAGGTCTACCACAAGAGAAACAGCGTGCCGTTGGACCGCGCCATCGCAAAAGACACTCATGGAGACTACGAGAGGATGCTCTGCGCCCTCTTAGGGCAGGAGGATGCTTGAGTGTTGTTATATACTACCGTGGTGAATTGTGCAGAATAAAGTTGTTGTGCCGGTGGAGTGGTGGTGGTGGTGGTGGTGGTGGTGGTGGTGGTGAGTGAAGCTTGCTGTGTGTGTGTTTGCAAATAAGCAAAACAGTATTTGCCGTGTCTTTTGTTGTGTTTAGTCGCTTGTTTCGTGATGTGTTAAAGATGTGGGTTTTTTGTTTCCCTCTTTATTTTTGGTGACATTGGTTCTCGATTCTCTGGAGAATATGGGTGGGTTTGAAGGGCGCATATGCATAAGGATTGCTCTACATAACTACTTGTGAATATAACTCTGGAAATTTAACAAATTATTGTCACAGCATCTTATATTCTCCAGAGAATCCAGAACCAATATCACCAAAAATAAAGATTCAAAAGAAAATAAACAACAAGCATGTTACACAACAAGTAAAGGAAAGAACTGCGGTAATTGAGTTTGTTGTTGTCGTAAATCGGTTAAACCAGTGCGATGCTGCTCTCCCCGCCGGGGGGTTTCCTGACACCACCAAAATAATCTCGGGAGGCTGCCTGCCCGTCGGCGAAGATATTGCTGCCGCTCATTTCTTTCAACTTGGGCTTGCTTAGCATTTTCTCGGCAGACCCAGGGGTCGCGTCTCCTTTGAAAATATTGTTCCCAGTAAGATCTTGAAACTTTTGAGTATGAATTTTCTTAGCTGTCTTCATCACGGTCTCTCCGCTGCAGATGATGCTGCCCACATCTCCAACTGGCTGCAGAAATCAATTCAATGAAAATCTCGAGAAAACAAAGATTTATTATTCGTGTAGCAATCAAATCATAGCCAACAAGATGAGAAGAAAGATTTATTTTAAAATTGCATCATGGTCATGCAGTGAGGAACTAATTTGATCTCAAAAGTTGAAACACAAGCAAAAGTTGAAACACAAATGGATATATTTTGCGAAAATGCCCAAGTTAAGATTAATGCATAGAAGGCCAGCATTATTATCACTTATCTCACTTACATTGGATACTTGGACGGAAGTATATACGTTCTTAGGCTGGGGAAGCGCAAAATCCAAGTGGCCTCTTAAGTCCAGATTCCGCGGTGCTAATGGTCTTATTGGAACCTCAGGAGGGGGACCGAAGATGTCATGCCCATTAAGTTCCTTGCTTTTTGCTTCTGAAATCTGCTTCTTGATTTCAGCTTCGGTTTCTCTCTCCAGACTCCCACTCAGCTCTCGCTGCTTCGCTACCTCAGTTCGTGCGGTTGCCTTCTTCGGGGAAACACTCTCTTCGGAACCAAATGAGATCTGGCTAATCGCGCTTACTGCTTGCTGGTATATATATACAAGGAGAGAGGATTGGTTCATCCCAACTTATTGTATCGCATATTACGCTTAAACAGTTATGGAACGCTAAGAGAACGCAGCCGTCATAATGTCACAATAACCATAGCAGAAGCAACAGGCACTTAGCTAATATTCAATAGTTTGACTAAGTTGCATAATAGACTAGTATCTCCTCCATAACACAGATAGAAGGCACAAAGTGTTCCTAAAGTATCATCTTTGAATAAATATGGAAGGTAGAAGCAAACGTATACCCCTATAAAATCTAAATTTATTATGTATTCCCTTCAAAAACTTGTTTTCTACATCTATACCCAAATATTTTTTAAGCTGCACATATTCTAAGCAAAGAGAAGAGTAGAAAATCATATGTCAATAGTGTCGGATCGTTGGCGCTAACCATTAATCCCAAAAGCTAGAGCTGTTAGAAATACGCAACCAATTCACTTAAAGCGTACAGACACAGCGCCCACGGGTCTCGACCCGACTCAACCCATCTGGACGTTAGGTCTATTGTTGGGCCTCTTGCCATTAGGTCTATTGTGGATCGCAGCCCCACTCAACTTATTGGGCTCACCCAACTCAACTTATTACTCTCCTGGGCCTATTATCACGGGGCAGAAAGTTGGACCTATTTTAACCCATAAATAAATAACCAACAAATAGGACAGCACAGTATGTGGTTAAGTCACAGAACAAAACTCCATTTAATCGACAGATGATACCTGATACATTCGCAAAGCTGTCTTGCTATCAGGATTGGAAAGAGAAGAATCAGTCTCTGATTCACCATTTTCGCTGTTGGCAGCGAAGATACCACTGCCAGTTATCTCCCTCAACTTTGAGGCCGAGCAAGGTTTCGTGGCGCAGCTGAATGTTGTGATTGGCAAGAGAAGATTAAATGAGACATGTTAATGTTGCAAATGATGGGTGGTAGAAAATCACAACTTGCTGTTGAATTAGGGAATGTCTTTTAGAGCAACTGGTAACTCAAGAGAACCCTGCCTGTACATCAACAGTACTAGTGAAAGCAAAAGAATCACTAGTTACCATATTAAGATACTGTTATCAATTTTTTTTCTTTTTTGAGGATTAAAAAGAAAAAAAAAGCAGTATCTCCGAAGTTTTCAAACTATATTCTATGAATAAGAGGGACAAAATAGAGGTAAATGCTCAGCAGGAAGATCTCCACAGCAAAAATACCACAAGAAACAGAGAATCCTAAGCGGCACGGAGGAACTATTGTAAAGAGAAAAACTTAAAAGAACTAACGATGTTGCAAATCACATCCAAATCACAATGTCATAGAATGTTATATGACAAACATTGAGTTGTGACTAAAAAGTCCACTGAAAAAGAACATCTATTGTCACTTTACAGGGATCAGTTTTATTGAAGTTGTGTGCTCAGTAATTCCATTTGGTGCTCTATCTTATTTCTACCTATAAATTAAAACATTTTTATGCTTCATATTGATCTTTAGCTTGCATCCATATCAATAGATTTGTCGTAGAACATTAATTAGAGCAGGAACAGAGATAAATTAATGAACAGAAACAAGAGGCCCTAGAAGTTTCAAACAAACGTACGGCGATCGATATTATTTCAATCAAACTGTTTCAACTTAATTTCACAGATATTTTACAATCACGTTTCTTAAATCTAATAAATTATACTCGAAGGAGAAAATAACAAAATAAAGAACAGTGTATCTGGAGTACCAGGATTCAACTAATTATCTACAACTTCCCACTCTTTGAATCCACTGACAAAATCGAAAAGGGACTAAAAACTGCGAGATTAAGTTCAACAGATCAGGTAAAATCAGCAGATCATCATTTTCGATACGAACATTCGTCATTTAAAGAAGAATAAAGAGTGATCAGAGATCACAGGAGCCATAGTTCTCCTAATCCACGCAACAAAAACCCTAGCTACGGATCGATCTCACCTCTTGCCGACGCTCTCCGCCTCTTCCTCGCTCATCGGGGCCCCGAACATCACCGGGCTGATCCCTCCCTTCGGCTGCGAGAAACCAATCCCCGAAACCCTAAGCCATCGCCGGAAGAGGATGAAGCGGGAGTGTGGAGTGGTTTAGGGCCTCACCTTGGCGGCGGCAGCGGCGCCGCCGTGCGCGGCGGCGATCGGCGGCGGAGTCTCCGGCCACGCGAGGAGGTCGGCGGTGGAGGCGCGAGTCCTCCGCACGGGTACGCTCCTCCCCACCATTCCCCTCCCTCCTCCTCCTCCTCCTCCTCTCTCTCTCTCTCTCTCTCTCTCTCTCTCTCTAAGAATATATTATCGTAGTATGAAGCGAGGGTGGCGTAGAGGTATTTATAGGTAGTAGCGGTGCTCATCAGTTCGAGGTTGGTCGTTTCCGTCGCTTTACGCAGAGGAAACGGGACCGAGTATGGAGTCGTTCGATGAACCTGGTTCACCACGTCATCCGTGAACAGTTCAATTAATTTATTTTTTAGTTCTGAATAATTTTTTTTTTGATTTTTTTTTATTAAAGGATTAAATATATCGAACACGGTAATAATAGATATATTTCTACACAGTTAACTTTTTATATTTATTTTTTCAAAATTTTTAAATTATTTATATATATTTTTTTGATTTGTTCTCGTTAGTTTACTATTTATTTTTTAATAAAATATAAATAAAATATCAATTTTATCCTTCTAAATATATTTCTTTAAAAATCTCAATTATTAAAAAAATATATTTATGATTAAATATAATATCTAAAAAAATATAAATTTATCTCACTCACTAACTAAGGTTAAGTATTTAACCTATAATTAACAATATTTTTTTTAATAGACATTAACAGTAAAATTATATATAAACAACTTAAAACTTTTAAATAAATAAATATAAAAAGTTAAATTTTATAGAAATATATTTATTATTTGATAGATTTATATAGAGCTATATAAATTTAACTATTTATTTAATATTCTAGAATTAGATTAAATTATTATTTTATTCTTTCAAACATACTTTTGGTCTTCACCAATTTTTTTTTGCTCATCCTTAAATTAGAAATAAAAAAATATTTTAATTTTTTATTTTTTCAAATAAATTTTTTTTTATCGTTGTCCATTTTTCTTATTTGTTCTCAAATAAAATCTTAAATTTCTACAAAAATTTAATCTAGATTTTATTTTTATTATTGTTTATTTTTAAATAATTATAATTTGTTGATTTTCAATCTGGTTTTAATTTAAGGATAAAAGTGTGTATATATATATATATATATATATATATATATATATATATATATATATATATATATATATATATATATATATATATATATATATATATATATATATATGGCCAGTAGAGGCTGACGTGGTGGACGGGGTTTATGCAACTCTTTAGACCGAGGGATGCTCATTGGGAGATGACGTGGCAGACTCTCATTGTGGGATGAGAGTGAAACGCCCTTTTGCTTGGCTTCCAAACAAGTTCCCAACAACTCTCATTAACATTTGATTTAATTAAGGGTTAATTGCATACATGTCCCTCCAAATAGATCGGATGGCAAATATATCCCTGTAAATTTCAACTTTGCATATTTATCCCTGCAAAAATCCAAAGTTCTTCAAATATGTCCCTGAGGTTAATTCCCGTTTGGAATCCGTTAATTTTTTAACAGATTTCATGTAAAGTTACTTTTTTGCCCCTTACAAATATATCCCTCCAAAAATTTTTCAAATCTACTTGTTTCAAAAATGCCCCTCTCCAAAAATCCCAACGTTAAAATCCCTCTAATTATTGCAAAAATGCCCCTCTTCTAAAATCCCAACGGATATATCCCTCTAAAAGCAATATCTATTTTTGCTTATTACAAATTTGTCCTCTCCAAAAATCCCCCAACGGTCATCTCCATCTCCTTCATCTATAAAAGAAGAACTAAAACCCACCATTAAAGCCAACTTTGCTCTATATAATATTTTGATTTTTTCATTCATTTTTCTCTATTAATCTCCAACAATTTTATTTTTTCATCTTTTTCTCTCCTCTAATACATTGCTTTTTTATGATGAGTGAGAGATCGATAAATTCTTCGCATAGCATCGAAATTTCCAAGTGTGATTGCTTTAAAACTTGTAAAATTTGGGTTTCAAAGCAGCCACATACTAGAGGTCGTCGATTTTATGGGTGTCCAAACTGGGGGGTAAGACAACTAATTTTGCATCGATGAAAAAATGATTTGTTTCAAAGTTTAGTATACAATAGCATTATTTATCATTATTCCAATTAAAGTGGTTTTTTTTTAAAAAAACCATACATATCCATAGAATTTTTATTTTTTATTTACTAATTATTTTTTGTATTTTTATATTTTGCAGAGTAATGAGCACTGTAATTATTTTGCTTGGGTCGATGACACACACCACAATACTGTTGACTTAAAATACCAATTACAGGCATTTCAAGAAGCTGTGGAGCATCGCATTCAAAAGTTTGAAAAAAAAATTTTATTTCTTCTTAAGTTGCTTGTATATTTGGTGGTAGCTAATATCTTGTTTAGTTTGGTAATGTAATAAAATGTGATGTAAAACTGCAATATTGTGATAAATAGTTGATGGAGTAGTTGTTGTTGTAATGTAAGTGAAACATTATTTTACTATGATAAAAGTAGTGATAAAGTAGTTGTTGAAAAAATATAATTCTCCTCACAGCCCCAACAACAAGGAAGTACCACGACAATGTAATTCTTCTCACAGCCTGTCAGCATTCAAATCAAAATGTCGGCATGAAAATTCATTCATTTAAATCAATTGACCACAATTCTCCTAACAGAATTGTAGTTAGAAGTTCAATACAAACACAATGACATTCATAACTTATGAGTAGAACCAAATTACATTCATTGAAAGGATGAAATCAACAAGTATTTCAAAGTTAGCAGTGAAATTAACAACTACTTCAAAGTCAAGTACTTGAAAGTTAAGTACTTCAAAGTTAGCAGTATAAAATTACCTACAATTTTAACCCTTACACAAAATACATCCATGCAGACCACAAAAAAAACTACATGCATGCCACAAAATACATCCATTTAGATCAACTATCCAAAAAAATATTATACATCAACTCTTTCATCAAACTGAATGTTGATTTTTTAGACATCCCATAGCATCAATTTCACTTATGGCACTTCCTTGTTGGGACTGTGAGAGGGTCGCTTCAGCAGTTGCCCGTTTTGATTTTGATGCTAGTCTCTTTCCTCTGCGCCTGCATACCATTTTTAGCAATTAGTATTATAGTGAAAAAAGTAAATTAAAAGTAAATTTTGTTGGTCATTTTTCTTACCTTATGCCACTACCAGTACTAGCACTTGCTTGAGATACTCCATCTGCGCCTTCAGACTGAGGGTTCGTAGTAACAGGGTTCGTACATGTTTTTGCATGATGGCCTAATTGGTTGCATCTTTTGCATCGATGTTTTCTCCTAATTACCATCTCATCTGATCCTCTAATTCTTTTCTTTCGAGGTCTTCCAGCTGGCCTATTTAAAATAGGAGGTAATATATCATGGCCGATGTCAACCTTTGCCCACTGATCACTACTAGGCAATGGTGCAATACCAGCAGAGTAAGCCTCCTTATATTTGGCTACTGTAAAATATGGGTGAACAAATTTTTCCCACTTTTCATGTCTTAGTTTACCTATAACTGCCATTGCATGAATGCATGGCACACCTTTTACTTGCCATGCTCTGCAGCTGCATTGCATGTCTTGCAATCTCACCTCGCATCTTGAATTAGGTCCATTTACTTCTGCTGAAAACTCATCACTCCATAGCACCTCATATTGACCCAAACCCTACAGATTGTGAAGATTAGATAGCATTGTAGTGCATCACAAAATACAGCTCATATAAGACACAATAAAATCCCAATTAACCTCAATTAAAGACCCAAACCCTACTCAAGCAGCAAGCTTCTGCTCAATTAAAGACCCAATTAACCTCAATTAACCTCAATAAAATCCCAATTGCCTGCTTCTGCTCAAGCAGCAAGCAGCTTGCAGCTTGCTGCTTGCTGCTAAGCAGCAAGCTGCAAGCTGCTTAGCTTGCAGCTTGCTGCTAAGCAAGCAGAAGCAAGCAGCAAGCTGCAAGCTGCTTGGCAGCAAGCAAGCAGCTTGCTGCTTGCTGCTGCTGCTGCTTGGCAGCAAGCAGCTTACTGCTTGCTGCTTCAGCAGCAGAAGCAAGCAGCAAGCAGCTTGCTGCTTGCTGCTTGCTGCTAAGCAAGCAGAAGCAAGCAGCAAGCTGCTGCTGCTTGGCAGCAAGCAGCTTACTGCTTGCTGCTTCAGCAGCAGTAGCAAGCAGCTTGCTGCTGCTTGCTGTTGAGTTAGCTCAAGCAGCAGCAGGATTCGAATCCTGCTTGAGCTTGCTGCTTGCTGCTGCTTGAGCTAAATTGAGCTTAATTGAGCTTAATTGAGCTTAATTGAGCTAAATTGAGCTAAATTGCTAAATTGAGCTAAATTGAGCTAAATTGAGTTACATTGAGCTAAATTGCTAAATTGAGCTAAATTGAGTTAAATCCTCAATTAACCTCAATTAACCTCAATAAAATCCCAATTGCCTGCTTCTGCTCAAGCAGCAAGCAGCTTGCAGCTTGCTGCTTGCTGCTAAGCAAGCAGAAGCAAGCAGCAAGCAGGATTCGAATCCTGCTTGAGCTTGCTGCTTGCTGCCGCTTGAGCTAAATTGAGCTTAATTGAGCTAAATTGCTAAATTGAGCTAAATTGAGCTAAAATGAGCTAAATTGCTAAAATGAGCTAAATTGAGCTAAATTGAGTTACATTGAGCTAAATTGCTAAATTGAGCTAAATTGAGTTAAATTGAGCTAAATTGAGCTAAATTGAGCTAAATTGAGTTAAATTGAGCTAAATTGCTAAATTGAGCTAAATTGAGTTAAATTGAGCTAAATTGAGCTAAATTGAGCTAAATTGAGCTAAATTGCTAAATTGAGCTAAATTGAGTTAAATTGAGCTAAATTGAGCTAAATTGAGCTAAATTGAGCGAAATTGCTAAATTGAGCTAAATGGAGTTAAATTGAGCTAAGTTGAGCTAAATTGAGCTAAATTGCAAAATTGAGCTAAATTGCTGGTAAATTGCTCAAGCAGCTTCTTTGCTAAATTGCTAAATTGCTAAATTGAGCTGCTTCTTTGGTAAATTCTGCTGCTGCAGCAAGCAGCTTGCTGCTGCAGCAAGCTGCTGCTCAAGCAGCAGCAAGCAGCAAGCAGCTGCTGCTCAAGCAGCAGCAAGCAGCTGCTGCTTGCTGCTGCTCAAGCAGCAAGCAGCTGCTCAAGCAGCAGCAAGCAGCTTGCTGCTTGCTGCTGCTTGAGAACAGCAAGCAGCTTGCTGCTTGCTGCTCAAGCAGCAGCAAGCTGCTGCTTGCTGCTGCTCAAGCAGCAAGCAGCTGCTTGCTTGCTGCTGCTCAAGCTGCTCAAGCAGCAAGCAGCAAGCAGCTGCTTGCTGCTTGAGCATGCTTAAGCAGCAGCAGAATTCGAGCAGCAGGATTAGAATCGAAATAATGAAAGAGAGATTGTTATGGATGAATTACCTTGCTTATCTTGTTCACATATTTGACTACTGTGGGTACAATTTCATGATCCCACTTTTTTGCTCTATTTCTTCTCTCATCCATCTTAACCATTATTTTTTGCCGGATAGTGTCGATCATGTCAATCAATGGTCTATGCCTATCGTTAGAAATCCATGCATTGAATGATTCAGAAATATTATTGGTCAAGTAATCACACTTAGCATTTGTCCCGAATTGACTTCGACTCCACAAATAGCTATGGTTCTCCCGCAAGTACTCAATAGCCATTGGGTTTGCTTCATACACCTTAGCCATGCTAGCTTCATAAATATTCTGTTTATACGCTTTTGCTGCAGCCCACAAATTATCTTTATACCAATCTCCACGAAATTTCTTTTTGAAGTTGCTATAAAGATGACGCATACATTCTCTATGTTCAATTCTTGGATAAACAACTTTAACTGCCTCATCTAAACCTTTTTGTCTATCAGAGGAGAACACAAGGCCTTCGGGTTCTCCTATAGCAATCTTCAACCCATGAAGAAACCATTCCCAACTGTTAGAGTTCTCCGACTCGACAACACCAAAAGCAACAGGAAAAATTGATTTATTTCCGTCAATACTTGTAGCTGCTATGAGCACTCCTCTATGCTTTCCTTTGAGATGACATCCATCTAAAGCAATATAAGGTCTACATCCAGTGAGGAATCGTTGAATGCAACCACCAAAAGCAATGAAAATTCGTTGAAAATGATGCTTTTCATTAATAATTTCCAACTTTATCTCCACATGACTACCGTGATTTCTTCTAACAACTTCGTCCTTGAAATCAAAAATTTTTTTATACGAGTCCTCCCACTTCCCATGGATTTTAGACATTGCCCTTTCTTTTCCCCTAAAGACCTTGCAATAGGGCAAGTCAACATGATATTTTTGTTGCAATCTTTTACGCAATTCAGTTGTAGACAAATGTCCTTCCAATCGTAGCCAATCGATGACCCTATTGCACACCCAATCTTGTGTTGCTACTTTGTTCTTACATCTATTGGCAGATGTACATGTGTGCTCTCCTTGCAAAGTTTTCACCTATAATAAAACTGCTAGTTAGAAATGCAAGTAATTTATAAATGTATGATGCTAAAAATACATTCTTTAAAAAAATAGGATAATGTCAAATTTACCTGAAAAGCCAAAGAATCTTGAAGTATAGATGCATGGATTCGCCACTTGCAATTAGATTTTGAGCATCTTGCGGTTACCCTCGAAAGATCACTTTTTTGTAGCTTATACTCAAACTCATTTAATAGGGCAAAATGAGTCAGTGCATCTCTAAAACAAGCTACATTTGGGTACTTTGCTCCTATCTCCATAATAGGGTTATTCTTGTCATATGGAATGTCCTCTCCATGATCTATATTAGCCATTCTCTCTAAATCACTGTCATCACTTTCAAAGGAATGAAAGCTATCTTCACTTAAAATTGCATCTGATTCACCAACTGTTTCTTCATTTGTTACTTCTTTACCAACTGTTTCTTCATTTGTTAATTCTTCATCAACCCCAACCCGTAAATCAACTTCATCGGCTTCACCAATTGCTTCTTCATTTGTTACATTTTCACCAATATCACCAACATCATCATCAACATCACCAACTTCTTCTTCATTGTCATGATCATCTTCATTCATGCCAACCTTAGCCCATTCCACATCAGTATTGGTGTCTTCCACACTAGGCATAAGAACACTAGTTTCTCCACCAATATAGTTTAACGGAATACCATTCGGTTGAATGGTTATAAAAATTTCCACTTCCTTCACATCTTTATATATAGAAAATATAGTCTTGAATTCCTGCTCTGTTAATACTTGAATGAACTTCTTCGGCTTAACATTTCTTGCTACATACCATACCCCAATATTCTCTGTAATACCCCAATCGCATAGTGATCGTAAATCTCGACAAAAATCGCTGAGATGGTAATCATCAATATCTATCATCAATATTTTCTTTTTACCATCACAATATCTGAGTCCACATGCAGTTTTGACTGTTTTAAGGTAGCCGCCATAATTAAACTTAACTTGAAAAATACCATATTCATCCATTTTGTCAAACTGTCATGATAAAAGAAAAAAATCTAAGTTATCATTTTCTCAAAATGTCATGATATGAACTCTCACCTAATTAATGGACATTATGAATTCTGAATTCTGTGGTTTGCTAAGCTAACCACAGAATGTTTAAATTAATGGACATTCTGAATTCAGCTGTCTAAATTAATCGACATTCTGAATTCAGCTGTCTAAATTAATGGACATTAGATTTTTAATTAAAGAAGAAAAAATCAAAAGACAAAGGACATGCAGCTGTAGGGCATAACCTGAAACAATTACTACTCTGCTCAGAGTACAGCACTATATATTCTTTGTCGAATTTTGTCACACATACTTTAATTACTAAAGTAGATACAAGTGGAAACCAGTATTTTGATTAAGATGATTTCCTTTTTGACCTGAAAGGGGTGGATATTCTATAGATCAATATATTCTCTCCTTGCCGAGTCAGTAGTGGGGCTTTTCCTACACGTTTCGAGGTAGAAGGATTTGTAATGGAGAAAATCCAATTTCTATTCTTTATTTGTCTTAGTTTTGCCCCAGGTTGTTAAACGATCAAGTATCTATCCAATGAATCTGCTAAAAAAAAAAAACTCAATTTTGTGCTCAAAGCGACAACTTCTAAAAAATAAAAATAAAAAAATAATGTCCCAAGGTGATGAGAACCCAAAATCTAAACTATCTAATTGGAAAAAAATAAGGATCTGAACAAATACCAACCTCTAAATCTGCGAATCGACGATTCCTCCCTTCCTCCGCCAAAATAATAGTAAAAAACTCAACTTGATTCGCGGAATCGAGGAGAAATCACAGATTTGGGATTAGGGTTTGAGATACGGAGATCGAGCGACTCTACGGGGCGAGGAGCACGAGATGCGGAGATCGAGCGACTCTACGGGGCGAGGAGCACGAGTGAGGTCGACGAAGGATCCCTTGTCCCCGCTCCTTGCTCTGAATAAGAAGAGACGAGTTCGCGCTCCCGCTCGAGTTAGATGAAAGATGAAGAAGAAGGGGGGATGGGAAGTGAAGAGGAAAAACCCAAGTTAAATTAAATGAAAGGGTAAAATGGTATATTCACTGTCTAATCTAACCAAGGTTAAGCATTTAACCTATGGTTAACTCAATTTTCCTAACAGAGGGGCATATTTGAATAACGGTGGATTTTTGCAGGGATAAATATGAAAAGTTGAAATTTGCGGGGATATATTTGAAATCCGACCTATTTGGAGGGACATGTATGCAATTATCCCTTTAATTAAATTAATTTAATTAAAGAAAAATAATATTAATTAAAATGAAATTTATTATTGTTGCAATAAAAAAAAAAAAAATATGTCTAGATAAAATGTACGTACTTTAATAATAAAAAATATTTTTTTTGATAATATTTATTAGTTTGAAAGTAAAAATATTCAAAATATGATTAAATGTAAAATACTGAAATTGGAGCAAGCTTTTTTTTTTTACTTTTAATTTTTGAGAATTTAGATATTAGATTATATTATTCTATAATTTATTAGCTATTAACTATTAATTATATTAATTGTATAAATTAAATGTGATTAAAATTAATGATGAATTTTACAAAATATTTATTCTTTAATCATAGTATTTAAATCAGCTTTTTGTTGTTTTAAAATGATTCCTACCCATCATATTAAGGTGGGTCCTTGAGTTGTTAATATTTGACTTAAATAGAGTCATTTTCAAGTTTATTTTATTTTTCACAACATAATTTTGAGGGAACAAATATATAAAATATAGTACTTTATTAACTTATTCAATAATAAATTTTTATGAAAATTTAAAATGAAAATCACAAGACTATATTTTAATGGTACAAACGTATAGCTAGAACTTAATTGAATTATGAATCATTATGATTTGAATATTCAAAACTTAAAAAAATTAATTTTATTATCAAATATTTTAATTTATTTGATTTGAATTAGGTAACAGTATTTTGACTATAAAATTTAAATACGTTATTTATCTTTACGTATTTAGTTAGTATATATATTTCATACAAATCTGGCTACTACAAATTTATTAAAATAGTAATTAGCTTATATATTGAAATCAAATAAATTAACAAATTAAATAGTAAAATTAAAATTTAGAATATTGAGATAGTTAATTCAAAATAATTTATAATTCAAATAAATTTTACACATTGTGCCTATTTTAATTGAGCATAGATTAGATTACCCCAAAATTGATCCCCACACCTTCAAACCAAAAACTCATATAGCAAAGACATTTTATTTCATTCACCAAACCATCATAAATTCAAATTATTACAAAATAAATCTCTATTACATATATTGCATGTGCTCACAATCACTCAGAACAAAAAATTTTGTAAGAACGCGCATAAATTTTCAGAGTTGTATATAGTACCAGTTTTGAGATGAGCAGCAGATAAAACGGTCTTACGTTGCAGATCATTTCTATCAAATTTTTGTTCTTTCGAACAATCACTCCGTCGAGTCTGGCGGAGGGGAGTTGTTGGGGCACAGGTCGCGGACCGCGTAGAGCAGGTACGGCGAGGCGTCGGTGGCGAGCCACTGCTCGACGGTGAACAGCGTCTGCGCGCACCCGGCGTGCGGCCCCGCCGTCGCGACCTCGACGTAGTTGCAGTACCAGCCGTGGTGCGGGCCGGTGCCGTCGGATGTCAGGTTCAGCCAGCACGGCGGCGACGGCAGGCACGGGCCGCGGCCGCTGAAGATGTCGAGATTGCCCCGCTCGTAGTAGTCGTGGCCGTCGCCCATCAGCCCACCCCACGCCGCCAGGTCGGTGATCTCCACGCCGCTGCCGTCCGCCCCGGCGAGCGTCGCGCCGATCACCGAGTCCGTCCCGCCCTTCCAGACCGACCCCGTCCGTACGTACGCCGTGTACACGCACTTGTCCTTCGGGTCGCCTGCCACCGCAGCAGCAGCATCGTCGTGATCATCCTCCGATGTCGGCAGCCCAACGGCCTGCATCCATGAAACAAATAAATTTGTCTGTTTTATGCTTCTGTGCTTCTGCTTCTGCTTCAGTACTCAGCTCAAGTACCACAAACTTACGAGACTACATCGAAAACAACTACTAGTTCTGATTTTGAGCTTTTGATTTTACTATACAATAATGAAAAGCTATGTACGTAGCAAGTATTGTATCCAATAGTACTGTATTCGACGGCAAACCAAACAGGTCCTTAAAAGAATAGAAGAAAGAATATATATAAGGTGGCGATTGAGTAAGAGAGTGAGAAGAGTTTGACCTTAATAAGAGGAAGGGTGGTGGAGTGAGAAAGGGAGGAGAATGGTGAGGACAGGAGGAGGAAGAGGAAGGAGATGAGTTTGTTGAGTAAAGAGAGAGCCATTGTTCTCTTTTTTTTCTCTATGTGAGGATGTGGATATATATATATATATATATATAGAGTCCGGCTAGAATACTATCGATAGCACCAAACAATTAATGCTATCAAGTTTTCAGTCGTTGGATGAAAAGATATACGATTAGGATTATAGTGGTTCCCTAAAATTTTTACTATTCAACAAACCACCTAGTAAACCCTAAGAGCCCACTATAATTTCAACCACATATTTTTTCATCCAATGATTAAAAATTTAATAACACAATGGCTTGCTAGCCTAATTCTATATATATATATAAATATATGTAGTAGAGGAAGGGGAAAGGGATATAAAGAGAGAAAGAGAGGGTGGTTGGGCATGTTTTTGTATAAGATTTCACATAAATTAATTGGTCTAGCTAGCTAGGCATAGAAAAGTGGATATTCTTGAGATTTTTGAATGTCCCTTTCCATTATATATTAAAAAAATTATAATACATTTACACTTTATTATATTGTAATTTAAATTAGCTTCAATTTTTGGACTATCAGATTCATAATAAAATAGCTATCAAATAGTAAATTCTATTGATTCAAGGGCAAAAAAAAGTTAGAAATAGAATATTTTTAGAACTAATTAATCTGATGATAAAATATTATTATTTATCATTAGTTTAGGGATTGACCACTTTAAAAATTTTAATTTGCTTAATGGTTATTAGCTAGCATAAGAATAATATATACAATGGGTAGTTATTATCATGGGTAGCTAATTAATTGAATATATATATATATATATATATATATATATATATATATATATATATATATATATATATATGTATGTGAAGAACCTGAGCTCTGTTATGTTTAATCTCACAATAATATATATATATATATATATATATATATATATATATATATATATATATATATATATATATATATATATATATATATATATAAAACCTGAGCTCTGTTATGTTTAATCTCACAATAATATATATATATATATATATATATATATATATATATATATAGGGCAATGCTATATGTACACCCCGAAAGGGGTGTACATCCTACATCCCACCCATCCAATGGGTGGGGTGCCTTTGGGGTCACTTGATGTGACCCCTTCTCACACCCTCACCCATTGGATGGGTGAGGGTGTAGGATGTACACCCTGGATGGGGTGTACAGATAGCATTTTCTATATATATATATATATATATATATATATATGTTAGAAAAATAATCGCACTAACTTTAATTGTGATTAAATTATCTAACTAGTTTATGTTTAAATTTGAATAACATAACTTACCTTTAATCGCTATGAAATTTCAGAAATTGTAGATAAAAATAAACCGAAATAAAATTGATCCGGAAGCGTGCGAGGCACTGCCCTAAGGCGTATTTCCGTCCTTCGTGCGGATTAATCGGAGATACCACCCCAAGGTACGACCGGAACTCCCCTTCCTACGAGCACGACCGCGGAAGAGGTTGACGAAGTTTCTTTCAACACCCGATAAATAAAAACACTTAAAAAAAACAAAATAAAATTTAAAAGAATATATTTAAATTCTTTTGCTCTCTTTTTCTTTTCACTTTCTTTCTTTCCATCTTTTTTGGACACTCCCTATTATTCACACCCTATCTATATATATATATATATATAGGAGTAGGAAGAGAGTCGATGGACCTATTATTAATTCACCTGGTGAATTAATACTCCTAAACGTATGAACGTTGGGTTCCAACGTTCCAATGCTATAACACCTAATAAAGACATTAAATAAATAACAATAAAAATAAAAAAGTAAATTAATTAATAAATAAAAATAATAATAACATAAAATTATTATTGAGGGTTTTAGGAATTTTGATTTTTATTCCAACAATCCCCCACAAAAAATCAAAATTTCGAAATAAGAATTAAACTCAATAATTAAAATAAAATAAAATAAGATTATCGGGTGTTTATACTATGTAATAGGTAAGGTGTCTTTAAGAGACTTAACCTCACTTAGTGTAAGCAATTTTCATCAGAAGGAATCGGAGTGAACCAGGTCTTGAACTACGTTCCTTTGACCCTGACTTCAACTGCCACACACACAGTACAGAATTCTCCGTCGCGAGTCTGTGCATTAAAGGCCATGCACAGTACCTTGATTTTTCATAAGAATTTCTATGGACAGCCCACATCTCATAGTCGCGGCCTTATACGAATATTCTTATATAGGTGGTCTCCTCCAAGGATGTGTGTAGAGTCACATCTCGCAAAATTATTGCCTCGGATTCCATTAAGAGCTATAAGCTCAACCTCAACCACTACACAGAGCACAACTCACCATAGGGATGGACTTGGAACTAAAGTTCCTCTGAATAAACTGTAGAAAATGCTCTTTGGCCAACCTGACAGCTTGTTTTTACCACATTGAACCTTCTTCAAGGGATCTCCTATCACAAAGGTTGGGTTCCCACTGCAGGAAGGCCCTTTATGGGCAAAGTCCCATCCCCCTCGATGACTTTAGGACCTTAGTCCTATTCAGGTCTTTCGTCAAGCAATCTGCAAGATTCTTTTCAGATCTGATAAAACTCAAAGAAACAACATTATAAAAATTAGACATCTAACAAATTTGAGTCCATAAGATAGATTACTTTTAAATTAACGAAATACTTTCTCTCGAGCAATCTAATGAATCATACTAGGATCAACAGAAATATTAACAGGTGAACAATCAGGATACCCAAATATATCAAGCTGATAAAAAAACTTTCCCCCACAAGTTCTGAGATACATCAGAACTTAAAAATATAACATCAACTATGTCTAATAGGGTTTGGTTCAATCTCACTAAATCGGTATTAGTTTTCTATTCTGATTGAAGGAAGTGCAACCCTAATTTTAATAGTTCTCTAAGTTCATAAGCAAATCTGGATAAAATTGAAATAAATTGTCCAGTAGACAAATAGCTTGATAGGTATCTAAGTTTGAAACATTTTAGATAATCTAATTGAGAGAATAAATTTTTTAAGACTAGCAACTATGAGCTACAAAAAAGATTCAATAAATCTTTTAATATTATAATTATTTGTTTTAATATATATATATATATAAAACAAATACACATTGTTTAAGATTTTAATATTAATCTTTTTATCTCAATTAGTTCAATAGCAAACAGATGACCCAAACAATTAAAGTTTGAATTTGATTTAAATATTTTCGGATTTAAATGCAATCAAACAAAATATGTAAGCTGCAGTAAATAAAATAAAAGTAAACTAAAATATATAAAGTAAGCTTTGTGTTTACTGGTTATGTGTCTTTACCACAAGACTAAGGTTGCAGGTTCAAGTAACACCTAAGATAATTTAAAAAAAAATTATTGTAATTATATATAAATATGTTTTTTTTTTTTTTTTCAAGCTAATAACAATAATTTTTTTCTCAGTAAATAATTTTTTTTTTTTTTATATTTTTTTTTTCTGAAACAGTAAATTTTTTTTTTTACTGTAGCAAATTTTTTTTTTTTTCTCACGAAGCTAAAGCAGTAAAGCTAAAACAGTAAATAAATTTTATTTTATTTTATTTATTTTACTGTAGCTAAAAGTGAAAACAGTAAATATATATATATAATAATTTTAAAGAGAGCAAATTAATCACAATAATCTATATGCAATTAAAATTTTAAAATGCTAATTTCAATATGTTTAAATTTGAATATTAAACATACTAATAAGTTGACAACAAAATTATATGCAACAAAAATTTCGTATTAGCCCTCGTTAGATTTTAATCACAATCAAATCAGATATACGCCTTAGACTGTTAGAAAAATAATCGCACTAACTTTAATTGTGATTAAATTATCTAACTAGTTTATGTTTAAATTTGAATAACATAACTTACCTTTAATCGCTATGAAATTTCAGAAATTGTAGATAAAAATAAACCGAAATAAAATTGATCCGGAAGCGTGCGAGGCACTGCCCTAAGGCGTATTTCCGTCCTTCGTGCGGATTAATCGGAGATACCACCCCAAGGTACGACCGGAACTCCCCTTCCTACGAGCACGACCGCGGAAGAGGTTGACGAAGTTTCTTTCAACACCCGATAAATAAAAACACTTAAAAAGAACAAAATAAAATTAAAAAGAATATATTTAAATTCTTTTGCTCTCTTTTTCTTTTCACTTTCTTTCTTTCTATCTTTTTTGGACACTCCCTATTATTCACACCCTATATATATATATATAGGAGTAGGAAGAGAGTCGATGGACCTATTATTAATTCACCTGGTGAATTAATACTCCTAAACGTATGAACGTTGGGTTCCAACGTTCCAATGCTATAACACCTAATAAAGACATTAAATAAATAACAATAAAAATAAAAAAGTAAATTAATTAATAAATAAAAATAATAATAACATAAAATTATTATTGAGGGTTTTAGAAATTTTAATTTTTATTCCAACAATATATATATATATATATATATATATATATGTATATATATATATATATATATATATATATATATATATATATATATATATACATATATATATATATATATATATATATATAACCTGAGCTCTGTTTTATATATATATATATATATATATATATATATATATATATATATATATATAACCTGAGCTCTGTTATGTTTAATCTCACAATAATATATATATATATATATATATATATATATATATATATATATATATATATATATATATATATATATATATATATATATATATATATATATATATATATATGTATATAACCTGAGCTCTGTTATGTTTAATCTCACAATAATATATATATATATATATATATATATATATATATATATATATATATATATATATATATATATATATATATATATATATAAGTTTAATTTGAAAATTGGTTTTTCACATGTTACTATATTAAATTTTATGAAAGGAATATGCTACTGTTTTTTGTTTTGTTTTTTTGAGACAGTGTGTACATGTTATGGTACTTATTATACAGGAGAATGATATGCATGGTAGCAAATATTAATTAGGGTTAGGGTTGTGCAATAGTTTTTATTTTTATTTTCTGGAAAAAGAAACTACATTCTATATATATATATATATATATATATATATATATATATATATATATATATATATATATATATGTTCTAATTAATTGAATGGAAATAGTTTGGAATTGATTTTGTTTTTGACTCTAGAACTTGAAATTTTTAATTTTAGCATCTCACCTTCATTATTTTTAGTTTAAAATTAATGAAAATTTTGAAAGTAAAAAAATTAATTAAAATAGATAGTAAAAGTTAGGAACAAATACTTGTGCAATTATTATAGGCCATCATATGTAAACATCAGATAATTAATTAGAGATGAGTCATTACATATCACCATCTACATATATATATTTTTAACAACTCCCCTTTCAATTTCCATTTAAATCCAATTCCTAACTAAAATAAAATATTTGTTATTTTATTTCTGATCTCACACAACGTTCTCTATCAGCAATCCGAGCCTAAGTGTTTTATAACTCTTAGATTCAAATAACCAACCAAAAATTGTATTAAAATGAAGAGAATAAAATGTTAAAATGAAGCTAATTCAAAAGAATTACGGACTCCAAAGTTTGTCCAACAAAATTCAATGAGAGTTTAGTGAGAAACATTTGCAGGAGAACCATCCCTAGGTTAATAAAATCGATCAAAGGGGAATTAAAAATATATTTCTTTGATGTTAGTGTATTATATATATTTCCTTTCAAATTTTAAAATGTTATATATATATATATATATATATATATATAAAATAGAGCTTATATATTTTTAAAAGCACAACTCAATTTATGTTTGTAAATTTTTTACTATTAGATTTATATTGAAATTTGTGCTATTGTAAAATCAACTAAAAAGAGAAAAATAAAAAATAAAAACACAAATCCCAATACAAACTCAATAGTAAAAAATTCACAAGTATGAATGAACGTGTGCTTTTAAAAATATATATACTTTACTCTCTCTCTCTCTCTCTCTCTATATATATATATATATATATATATATAAATTTCTAACTACTCTAAAAAATTTGCAAATATACTTCTTAATTAATTTGTTAAAATAGAGGCTCTTTCACTTAATTAAAATGATCACTTTATCCTTATCAGCAATGAGCAATATAACGAAAGGAATCGAAATAGATCAAATGACCTCGAGAGCGTGATCATGCCATTACGATCAATTTATTTTTTTTTAAAATTTTAAAAATATATAGAATAGTTTAAAGTTTAAATAGATAAATATGGAAATGTGCCCACATTTGCTAGAATAATATACAATTATTCATAAAATCAATAGATGTGTCAATTTTGGAACCACCAAACAAAATTAATGTGTGTCTCCATCACAATGTCAATGCAAAATTTTAAGTTCAAAAAGGATCATCCAAATATGTGAGTCAGCAAGATTAGAAAAAGAGGAGTTTATTGGGTGTGAACAATTTTATTTTCCTTTTTATTTTCAAGTGGTGGAGTACTGAACATTTTTAAATTATATACTTAATTAACATACATAGTTGAAAAAGTCTAAAATTTTGGCCTCATCTAATTGGGCTTGTATATATGCAGTGGCTATATTTTGGTAGCAAAATTGGAGTCATCCCCTTTGAAAATTCTTTTCAAATAATTAGAGTGACACTAGGCCAAGGTCCTTGCCCTTTGACAGTTTAAATAACAGCAAAAATATTATTAGTGTCTAGTGTATATATCTAACAAAGCGATTTTGCTCGCAAAGCTCATGCGGCATCCACTCTATTCAACGAAGATGCGCAAGTTTCGCTCTTTGTTCTGTTAGTCTAGATTTTCACACCTCTATATGATTGACTAAGGCTATGTTTGGTTCGGGGATTGTAAGCTTGGGGATAAATTTTTTTATACCTGGGATAGCTTGCTATTCCAGGATAGTCAGGGATAAAAAAAAAATAATGTTTGGTTTGTAAAGCTGTTATTCTTATGAAAAGCTGAAATTCTGTTCGGTTCATTTCTTAGAATAAGCAAGAATAGTGAAAGTATATGGTA
The DNA here is from genome assembly GCA_029204045.2 of Tillandsia leiboldiana. Classification (NCBI taxonomy): domain Eukaryota; kingdom Viridiplantae; phylum Streptophyta; class Magnoliopsida; order Poales; family Bromeliaceae; genus Tillandsia; species Tillandsia leiboldiana. The sequence goes on from CM055070.1 coordinate 44,546,352, forward strand.
GTTATTTTTCTATATTGACAATTTTGCCCTTAGCATTTTTTATGAGTTAACTCATGAATAAAATATTGGGTGGTTTAAATTTTGTGTTAATTTAATACTCACTAACAACAATTTAATTTTTGTTAATAATAATGTTTTGTTTTGCTGAAATTTTTTATTTTACTCTAATTTTGGGTTTTTTTTTGATTTTCTGAAATTTAATAGTGATTTTTTTTTTTTTAACAGCAATTCGGTAGTTTCAAGGAGGGTTTCAAGATTTGTTACTAATTTATTCCACACAACAATTTTCATTCTCGATAGCTCAATCTTTGTCACACAATCAAGAATAAATCATTTCAAATTCCTGCAAAAGGTCATTTTCAAGAACAGAAAATCATATAATTTGATACATATACATTTGAATTATTATAATAAAAATAATAGAGTTCATAGTTCCAGACGCCATAAAAAAGAACAAAGAGCATAGCATGACAAAATCCCCCAAATATAAGCTCTCTCCTCACTCGTTACCTCTTTTCCTCTTCTTTAATTTTACCCGCAATGAAACTAGAATTAGGCGAATAACATATAACTACATAAGCACATCTCCTTTACAAATTACATAAATGAAGCCTAGATAGCACAATTATCACCAACAGAATATGGCACATCTCAAGCAAATGAAATCAAGAACAAAGAATCCCAAGATACAGCATCACTATCACCATCAACAATTGCAAATCAGCAAGCAGGGAAATGATACAAAGAGTGTGAACATTTTTTCCTATCTAGCAACGAACAGCAAACAGGGCTGTGATCAAGCAGTTTACAACATGTAGAGAAATAAGTTTACAATATGTAGATAAATTAGTTCAACATGTAGAGAAAGAAGTTTACATATTTTCTCCTATCTATTGTTCCACAATTGGTCTGTGATCATTGTGCGAAGGGCATCGCCTCGCTGAGACTCATCTGGGCCAAACGGAGGTGTTGATTCATTTTCGTTGTCTTCCGTGGGCAATGGGTCGATTTGCATGTTGAAGTACCTATCGGTCCCTTGATGCCTCTTGATGAAATTGTGTATCACACAACATGCAAGTGCAATGCGACATTGCACTTTATATGGATACGGTGTTGCTTGTCGAAGTATCTTGAATCGCCTTTTCAGAATTCCAAAAGCTTTCTCAACTACATTTCTCAGTTGAGCGTGACGATGATTATATAAATCTCGAGGTCCCCGATGCCTTCGTGCATGTGCATTTACATCGAATTGGCTCAAGTGATATCGCTCCCCTCGATAGGGGGCGAGGAAGCGAACAGTGTTCGCATATCCAGAATCAACTAGATAAAATTTTCCTACGATAAAATTAGAAAGCTTTATGAAGATTTAAACAATGAAAGATATATCTTAATGTTGCATAATATTAGTTACCTTCCGGTACCGTAAAGCCGCCACTCTCAGTACACCATCGTAGTACCCTCATATCAGCTGCAGAACCCTCCCATCCGGCGCACACAAATAGAAACTTGATAAATAAGTATTTACACAACGCATGAAGTAGAGAAAACCTATCTGAGATAAATAGAAATAGGTTCCCGTCTAGCAAGATAGAATAATCCTACTTGGCAAGATTCAACTGTACATATGGCATATTGCAAAATCCATAATCCAATTTTCTATCATGAGTAGAAAGTCTTGTTTGAAAATCATGTGTTCTATTCAAACAACAAAAACTACCATTTAACTTAACTGCCAGGTGGACAAACTTCAAGGACTAGCTTGTGCTTGTTAAAGACTCAGCAAAGACTGCAAGGACTAGCTCACTCAGCAAAGACTGCAGTCAGCCAAAGACTCAGCAAAAACATGATATTAGTGGCATCCTAATGGAAAGGAGACACCATCCCATATGCTAATAAATTGAAGAGTCTAGCAAACTTCGGAAGCTGCAGTCAGCCAAAGAATTTCCACATCTTAGTCAGCTCAAATACATCCTGCATTTGTTTGATTAGCAGCTTGAAAATTAGCAACAAAGTCAATCCCACACCAAAAATATTCAATGTGACACTTAATACAGATGAGGATCCATCCTATAAATATTGGTGGGTTGAAGAGAGTTCAAAGTTGGATGGAACTGATGCAATCCATTTTCCATTTTATAGCTTTTAGTTTTCTTCCCAAATCAATGTCTGACATACACTCCTAGTAGCTACTAAAATCATATCTAACAGCAGATCTTGCAATTGTACAATTATAACACATACCATCCTTCTATTATGCACCATAACCTTTAAAACAAGTAAAATGAACAAAACATAACTCCATCACAAACTAGATTGTATATCCTACTAGTTTCATTTCATTGTTTCTCTTTACATCTATTCTTATTTTCTGAAAAGCAGTACCCCAACCTTGAACATCTATAACAGCTTTCATATTTTGTATAGCTGTAATCTTAATTACATTAGAAAGAATTAGCATACCAAAAGAATAAAGTATAAATGCTCAGATAGCAACGAAACTAACAAGAGATCTTGCCTGCTAATTATCAGATAAATAGTTTATATCTAAAAATTGAAAAATCCAACAAGCAAGGAGACAAAACAAACAATAAAATTCGTGCTTAACATAAGCATGAATGGGAACTAGTAGAAAAGTACATACAACAGCAGCTAAAATTGCAGCCAGAGCAAATGAAGAACAACCAGTCCCATCTTGTAGGCCAATAGCAAACTAATCTTAAAAGATACATGCTTAAAAGAACACATCACATAATCTAAATAACTATTTCTTCACACATAATCTAAATAACCATTTTTCCAACATTTTGCCACTGGGATCAGCTCGGAACAAGAGGGCGTCCGACACGAGGAAGCTACGGCATTAACGAAGGGCGAGGCGGGAGGAGGAAGGTAGGTGTGTGCCATTAACGAAGATCTCCATTTTTACCAACCTTTTGCCACAGGATCAGCTCGGATGAAGATGGCGGCGGACACGAGGAAGCTAGGGCATTAACGGCAGACGATTCGGCACAAGATCGCGTCCGACACAAGATCGAGGAGATTTGGAAGAAGCTAGAGGGGATTCGGAAGAAGCTAGGGCATTAACGAGGGAGGAGGATGGGAGCGAGCATTAACGAGGGAGGAGGATGGGAGCTAACGAAGAGGGATTGGCCTGGGAGAAGGGAGGAGGATGGGAGCATTAACTGAGCATTAACCACTTTCCATCCAATGCCCCTGTTTTAAAATACGGAATAAAGCAATTCCATGGGTTGTGAAGAATAGCTCTTAACGGGTTATCCTAGGATAACCCGTTAAGAGGGGGATAAAAAAAAAAATATCTTCCGTCTTTTTGGTATGGTGTTTGCCAAGAATAGGGGGATAAAGGAGGTTATTCCCCCTTTATCCCCTAACCAAACACCGCCTAAGTGTTAAACAAAAAATCGAGAGAAATAAATTCTGTAAAACAAAAAAAAACTAAGTATTTTTATTGCTTAGATAATAAATTAAAAGTATATTTCGCCTCATATTTTGGGCTGAATCTTAACCTCTATTTATAGATTTTATTGTGATACATTGAACATGCCTAATAAATAAGATAAAATTATAAAGAAAACTTTTGAGCTTTCGCAGTTTTTAGAAGGCAAAAATTTTGTGAGCATCGTCCTCAAAAATTTGTGGCCGTGTAGCGAAGCGATACCCATCTATACATCTAATTTTCTTGGTATAGAGAGAGAAAATAGTATGGCGGGAGTGCGTCCATCCGCATCGTCTGCAAACTAATTAGTTTAGGAATCATACTCATAAAATTTTTGTCCGAGGCTTTAACTTATCTAGAACACTTTGTCTCCTACAATAGTTGCTGAAGCAATGTATCTTCAGTAATTTACTTTTAGTTTTCAAAATTAGTAAGGAGCTGACTGTTAGGTCCGGCGACATGCGAGGTCCGGCGCCCCCCTTTCAGTGGGAGAGAGAGAGAGGAGAAAGGCAGAGAGGGAAGGCAAATTGGAGTTTTTAGGGCACAGAAGAGTTAGGGGCGACAGAATCTATGCGTGGTCAAAAGTGATGAGAAGAGCATAGGCTTCGCTGGAGATAAGCTCGCGTGGCGAGTACGGGTCCTTTTGGCATGGAGCGGGCAGCAAATCGGGTACCCGGCTACTCGGTAACCCAACCGGAATCCACTGCGGGGGCCCAGAGTTCCACTAGGAGGATCTCAGATTAGGCTCGAGGCGGCCCAATTAGCAATTACTCTTTATTTTCAGTATTAGCGCTTAGTATTTACAATTCGCACTTTAGTACAATTTACATTTCGCACTTCAGTACAATTTGGAGAAAGTATAAGAGTAGATTGTAACAGAGATGAAGGCATGAATGAAAAATTATTACTTCTTCTTCAATTCTCTTCTTTCTCCAACCCCATCTTCCCCAATCTTCTTCTCTTCTACTTCTTCCTACTCTCTAACTCTGTACTCGTTCCTTCCACACTCCTCCTCACCTCTGCCCCCTTCCTCACCTACTTCCATTTTTCTTAACTTCCCTGATGGAACCCTCGAGTGTCTCTGGAATTGAAGGACCGTCATTCCCCTCGCCATCCTCGGCTCAGACCAGGCGTTATCATAGCCCGGTTGCGAAGGGTCAGAACGTTACACTGACTTAAAAAAATTACGAGTTTGATCCCCTTCTCATTGTTCGTCCATTTACTAATGGGATTAACTTAGGAGCTTGCTTTAATATATATATAGAGAGAGATAGATAGAGAGAGAAACAGTTATGTTTTTAAAATTATCAAATAATTGGTGCTTAAAAGTTTTCTCCTGTTAGATCTAACTATTTGATTAATTTCAACCCATAAATTATATTATTCTACCAATTACTTATTAAACCCAAGGGAATCTAATATCATCCTAACCGCACGTCCTTTCATTGAAAGACTAAAAATCTATAAGTATCAATCACTTGATATTTTTAAAAGTATAGAAGCTCAATTATACATATATATATATATACATATATATATATATATATATATATATATATATATATATATATATATATATATATATAGAAAGAGAGAGAGAGAGAGAGAGAGAGAGCTAGGCTAGAATACTATTAATAGTATAAAATTATTTGTACTATTAATTTTTTAACACTTGGATTAAAAGATGTGTGGTTGAGATGATAGTGGGTCCGTTGGATTTAATAGGTGGTTGAAAAAATAATAAAATTGGACCAAGCACTTTGTACTATACTATCAATTAATTGTACCAAACACTTTGTACTATTATTTTTCTGGCCCTTGGACGAAGGGATGTGCGGTTAGAATTACAGTAGTCGCCAGTGTTAAGTGGGTTGTTGGTGAAATAGTATAAACCCTAGGGGACCACTATAATCCTAACCACAAATCACTTTATCTAATAACCGAAAAGTCAATAGTACCAAGTAGTTAGTATTATTGATAATATAGTAACCAGACTCTATATATATATATTAATTCTTACCGCACAT